>SCHK01218647.1:0-2500 GCA_004124795.1 Poropuntius huangchuchieni
ATCAGTGCCTTACCTATTTTTATACACTCCAATTCAGTGTCATATTGGTCTAAGATCTCATTACTAACCGTTACCAGTTTTAATATCATCGAAGAAGAAATGGTCCTGTTGNGTATTGGACTAAGATCTCATTACTAACCATTACCAGTTTTAATATCATCGAAGAAGAAATGGTCCTGTTGTTATTTTATAACACTGGTTCTGTCCCTTTGGACTGCTGTTTAAATCCTGTGCTTGTTGTGGAAATATCATATCTCCAAATCTAGAGAGACTTTTGTACTGAGAGAAAATGTTTTGCTGAATCCCTGTTTACATTACAGAGAGAAAAACAAGATCATGGTATCCACTACAAATAGAGAAATATTTCCTCTATTCATAATGTTCCCCATAATCTTGTAATGTTTTTGTTGTTGTTTATTTGTAATATAGACGGACAAGTTGTTTAGCTTTTTCTGTAACACTTTGTTCGTTACAAACGTTACATGTACTTGCTATAATAATAACAATAAATCACTTATAATTAAGTACTCTGTATTATGGTTTTATTAAAATAAAGTTACCCCTTTCTATAAATTCATGTTACTTACTATAATGTTGCAAATTCTGGTATATTTACACTAGTTACTTATTTGCTACATATTCTAAAATCATTAAAAACTCATAAAAAAAATACATAAAAAAATTCATATTGCTCTCGTTTCATTTAAACAAATGGCGCCATCGCGCGTCTCAGTTATATATTGTAGTGTAAATGACCTAAGATGACTTCATTATNGTATCAAAAAAAAAAATTCATATTGCTCGTTTCATTTAAACAAATGGCGCCATCGCGCGTCTCATTTATATATTGTAGTGTAAATGACCTAAGATGACTTCATTATTGAAAATGCTGAAATATTCTGTAATATCAGAACACAGTGTTCGATTGTTAGTAGGTCAACTGTTTTGTTAACTGAAATTGCCTTTTTATAGTGGGAGCTTTACGACAATATGCTACGTGCATATATAATATTTTTAATCCAAATTGATATTTCTATTTGTTTAGTACTGTATCTGTATTTTTCTGATTAGTAGCCGTTTGACAAGCAGGATAATGCACAGACTGCAGTTCACTACCGCAAAGCGTTTTTGAGATAATGGAAATTCTATTATGAGAAGTTGCACAAATGCAAAAGACAAAACTTACAGACTTTAGCTTATTATTTAGCCGCCTTACCTTTATGAATCTGTCCACGCTGGTGTCCTCAGACATGATGCACTCACTGATCTTCACTCTTTGGCTTCAACAAGCTCGTACAGGTGCGATCTTACCTAAATCTTGGCGTGGGACGAGGTCTAAGCGCTAAGAAGCCTTCTTATGTACAATTTCCATGCTGTCCGATGAACTTTGGAACACCAGCGCCTTTCCTTGTTGAATGCGTTACTGGCATTAAATGCAATACACCGTCAAACTCCAAAAGACAGTAGAACAGCGATAAAGACGCGAGTTTCTGAGGCTATACGTGCTCGGCTAACATCTTACGCATGCATTTCACAGGCAAAAGTAGCGCAGACTAGCCACCGTTTACGTTACTGTTCCTCCAGCCACTATTTGCCAACTGCTCTACGCTGTTCTCGACAAGAGAGCAGCAAAACCGACGAAGGACAATAAAAGCGGTAATTCCTCGTCGGCTGCCCGTTTTCAGCAGCAGCAGAAGCCGCCGTTAGCTCTGAAGCTCGCTTTCACAGCAGATGC
The DNA here is from genome assembly GCA_004124795.1 of Poropuntius huangchuchieni. Taxonomy (NCBI): domain Eukaryota; kingdom Metazoa; phylum Chordata; class Actinopteri; order Cypriniformes; family Cyprinidae; genus Poropuntius; species Poropuntius huangchuchieni. Next base: position 1,736 of record SCHK01218647.1, read on the forward strand.
TAATTCTCGCGCTCATCGCTTTACATGCGCGCGAGACCTCTTTGATTCTACGATTTTCGCTCGCCTATTCAGCGTTCAGCGATTAACAGTGTTTTGAAAAGCACCATAGAGACCAAATACTATCCTGGGTTTGTTTGCTAAGGTGCTACTGCTACCTTTGATCCGAAGCTGGGGAAGATTGTTCTTCTTTATTGTACGCCACATTCTGCGAACAGCAACGCGGGCGCATTCCGCCACCTAATGCAGAGGAGCTCGGTCAGGCCGACCCTCACTGAAAATAATGCGGGTTTGCGTCTTGTCACCGATTTGTTTCGTATTTAAAGGCTATTCATAATTTTTTTTTGTTAGAAATGTATTAATTATAATGCGAGCTGTCGCTTTGTGTCGTGTCTTTACCATAATAGTATGAGGTTTGAATTGTTTCATCATTTCAGATGAACAGATTTTGATCCAGAAATAAATGAAAAAAAAACAATTCACAAATACATTACACACGGAAATAACTTATAATGTTCCTTTTTATCACACTGCAAAAAAAAGTGATGTTCTTCATCAGTATTTATGTCTATTTAAATGTCTAAAGATTCTTTAATAAACATTTACTTGAGAAGAAATGAATGAATTAATGAACAAATGAATAAAAGCAAAAATCTGAAGCATTTATTTCACAAATCGGCACATGCATGCAAATATTTGTAGTAATTATGCTGTCTATATAATTCTTGAATTAAAGAGAATGAAGTCAACCCAATACACATTTTGTCT
>SCHK01218647.1:7500-13437 GCA_004124795.1 Poropuntius huangchuchieni
AAACATTACTAGTGTGCATCTGAGACAAAACAATGGCACTGACAAATTTTAAGTAATTATAAGTTTTATTTTGAAATGAAAATGTTTAGATTTTTAGCATTCAAATAGCTCAATATCACTGACTCATATGAAATAAACACTGCTTCAAATTGGCCCTGTGGTTAGTGCGTCAACATATAGCTCAACTGTGCTCACGGTGACCTGAGTTCGATTCCTGCCTCGAGGTCATTTGCCAATCCCACTCCCCTCTCTTCACCCAACACTTTCCTGTCAGCTCTCCACTGTCCACTCACATTAACAGCATAAAAACCATATAAATATAACTTTACAAAAAATAAACAATAAACACCAATACGTTTTCTACATTTATTTACGCTTTGATTTGAACAAAAACAGCGTATCCGTGTGGTGCGGCTGACATAGAACAGCAGTGCATACTCTCCCAAAAGGTGCTACGGTGACGCGGAGGAGACGAATTGTTAAATAAAGTCGTTATTTTAATTTTCATTGCGAACAAAAGCATTCTTGTGGCTTCATAAAATTTAGATTGAACCACTGATGGCAGATTGACTATTTTGACAATGTCTTTCATACTTTTCTGGGCCTTGACAGTGTTATTTACCAGGCAGTCAATGGGACAGTCATAAGCCTCCCTGTTTTCATCCAAAATATCTTAAATTGTGTTCAGAGGAGGACGAACTAAGCTATTACAAGTTTGGAATGACGTGGGGGTAAGTGATAAATGACAAAATTTTCATTTTGGGGTGGAGTAAACCTTTAATGAAACCTAAGAGATTTCTGTCACTCGACTGAAAGTGGTGTTTCTCCCACGACTTTGGGTTTAGAACGACATGACAGTGAGCAAATAATAACAAAATAATCACATTTTTGGGTAAAAAATCTTCACAAAGATGGGCATTATGACTAAAAAGTGCATAAATTATGGAACAAAAGTCTCAGGCACAGTAGATGATTCACAAAAAACATTTGTTTTATTTATATATTTTACTTTAGTGTGCGCATTTTAAATTTCTAGACAAGTTTGCAAATATCGTAATAAAGCAGACAGATGAATAAGGAGTTCTACAACATATGGTATGGCCCACGCTGACAGAAATTTGTTAAGTTGTTTAAGAATCATTTCTGTACCACTAAAACAAGACTTTTGCAAAGTACTGTACTTATACAAGAAATATCCATTACTGAAGAAAATCCTCATACCTCAGTGGAGCCAGTGAACGCAACTTTGTCCACATCCATGTGAGATGCGATGGCTGCCCCTGCTGTGGGACCCATTCCTGGGACAATGTTGACGACACCAGCAGGGAAACCCACCTACAACCAGTCAAGATAGTGATCAGGTGGGTAAGCAAAATAACTGATCTTGTGCATGCTAATAATGTGCACTTGATAGTGGTTCAGCAGTGGACTCAGTATGGCTTGACTATAGCGGCTTCTTAACATTAATTATACTGTACACTGTCAAAAGAGATGATACAGGGATGGCATATTTATGTAGGCCAAAACCTGGAAATGAGTTTGCATTTTAGCAATTCAGGTATTGAAATTCTGAGTCTGTGTGAAATTCTGAATGGCCTACAAGTCTGTGGTGAACACAAGCTCAAGATATTTTCATGTTTTATTCTATAAGATAAAATACATCAGTAATACACCTAATTTAAAAAAAAAATAGATTTAAAAAAAAGCTTTTACTTGTGTTGAAAACGATGGTGGCTAACAAGTGCCTAAATGGGACTGTAGAGATAGTTGGGACATTAAACATCATTACACCAAACAGGTAAACGTATCTACTCACTAGTCGCTTTCACAGCCTCATTGTGCTTATAAATCACACACTTATGATCTATTCTACCTCAAACTTAGAAACCAGTCAGGTTTTAGTTAAAGGAATCAGTGTGATGCGAACTACTGCTGGCCTACAAAAATATATCATCACTGCGGCGCTCTATACACAACGATAAGTTCAAGTAAACGTGTTATGTATGCGTGTTATGCACATATACTGTAGGTAAGCCATTCACCTCTTTGATCAGACTGGCAACATAGAGCGCAGTGAGAGGCGTCTGTTCTGCCACCTTCATCACCACTGTGTTTCCTGTGGCCAGAGCAGGACCGAGTTTCCAAGCCTGCATCAACAGTGGGAAGTTCCACTAGAGGACGGTGTGAGGAAACAAAGACGACATGTGAAAGACAGAAAAAAATATTGCATAACTCAGCAAACACATATTCAGTTCTAAAATTCCACAGCATATACAGTACTTACAGGGATAATTTGGCCACAGACTCCAATTGGCTCATGCCGGGTGTAGCAGAAGTAATCACCATCAATGGGAATGGTCTTCCCCTCCCATTTATCTGCCCAGCCAGCATAATACCTACAGACCAACCAACACACAACAGAAAAAACACTTTTGATTAATTTCACTTCCTTTATCAGATTTAACTGCAGACTAATCGTTATAAAGGACCTTTTGGAACTACCAAAATCAGCAGAGGATCAGATCATATCAGAAATTATAAAGCTTGTCAGTTCCAGATATGATACATACTGTATATGCTGCTTCTGAAGCAAATGTCTGCTTACTGTATTTGAAAAGAATAAACTCAAACAAACAGAATAAATATCTAAGAGATAGTGGTACAGTATTTGTCAATAATGAAACGATAAAACAATCACTAAAATCAGTTTATTAACTATTTGTAACTATTTGTTTTTATTTAAATATTCTTTGTGAAAACAATTACATTTATTTAGTTTAAAAAGTATTGAACATAGTTCAAATATGGCCAGCTGCAATATTCAATTAGTTAAGTATGTATGATGAATATGTGAATGTGTTATTGATCATAAACCTGGTTATTGTGTATTTAAAACACATTTTATTAGTTTATTAGAACTATCCCAGAAATCCTGTTTAATTTATATATGACTGACAAATATGCATCACATTAAGTTAAAACTGTGTCATCTTATATGCAATTCAAATAAACAAATCCTAAATTTTGGTCAAAATATTTTTTAGTGCTGGAATCCGTAGAACTGCTCAGATGTGATTAGTAATTTGCAATGCAAGACACTAATTATGCAACTCAGAGAGTTTCATTAGACTAAAATGTGCAATGTGATATTAATGTAAAGCAATTACTAAGGATACCCCAATTTCAGTTTCAACTAGCAAACACTGTGGAGGTCAATTTATCATAAGGACATAAAGTTCACCTCAAGCATTTGACCACCATGGGCACATCCACAGTGTAGGAGACTGCATATGGTTTTCCATTGTCAAGAGTCTCTAGTTCCTATTTAAAATAAATACAAATAATATTAAAATACTGTAGTATTACCGTAGATCAAGTACAAATCAGTGCTGATATGTTTCTAAATGACAGGACCCATGAATTAACAGTGTGGAAATTACAGCAAAGAACAAAAAAAAAAAATTCTCAAAAATCACATGGACTCCCCAAATTATATTTTCCAAAATTACACAATACTTTATAAACTGAAGTTGTACTACTTCAGTATTACGTTACAAAGTATTTAGACTCTTATCAGACTGACAGTATTCATCATCTTTGTCTACAATTGAATATGTAATCTTGTTAGCTTTCTCATTTATAATATTTTCTTGTGTTCTGTAATGGCTATCCTTGTTTTTTATTCAAATATATTTTTGGTACCTTTTCTTAATAAATTCCTAATAAAGTTAAGCAAGCAGTGAGTGAAAAATTAAAATAAAAAGTGCTGAAAAGCCTAGATGTAAGTTGTTTAATTCATATAATTAAAACCTTTTCTGATTCTGTTGTTGATCTTTCATTTTGCTGAATCATACTGACAGCAATGTTTTATATGTTTGCTAAATCTGCTCCATATCAATTAGGACAAAGGTTGTTTGAGTGACTCACAGCTAAATACGCAGCATCTCTCTCTATGCAGTCTGCTAATCGGCTCAAGAGCAGCCCACGGTGGGACGCATCCATACGGCGCCAGGGAGACCCAAGCTTGAAGGCATCTTTGGCAGCTTTGACAGCTTTTTCCACATCTGCCTGCATGCAAAAAAACATGAGAGAGAAACATAGTCTGGATGGCCATGGCTGATGTGAGAATGATTCAGGCCAGCTAATGCAACTTTGCATCAGGCCATAAATCTTCATTGGCAGCATTACTTGATATACACTGCCCAAAATACAGATATCCTAATGAGTTCATTTCAGTTCATTTTCATTCACCACAGAGTCTTTATTACATTATGCTTATTACATTATGTTTGTGAGGTAACGTTAGTTCTGTTGAAGCTGGCTATTTGGCATGTGTTAAATAAACATGCACGGCTATTTTTAATCCCAGCTCCTGGGATCTATCTGCCATGTTGGTGTAGGAAAGTCAAGCAGATGCATGTTTATCAGTGAGAGCAGGGAGGAGGTTTGTTAAACAAACACAGGTGAAAAGTTGAATAAAGGTAAAGTTATTTTGAAAGAGATTTTCATAATGTTGGTAACCAAATGGTTGACATTAACCATCGGCTTCCACAGTATACTATAAAAGTCTATAAAAGCTATTGTCAACCGTCATTTCATTTTTGGGCGCAATACAGTCTCCCTTGAAGTCATGTTCCTGTCTGTTCTCATACACAAAAANAATAGCTATTGTCAACCGTCATTTCATTTTTCCCTTGAAGTCATGTTCCTGTCTGTTCTCATACACAAAAAAAATATATACACTGCTGGTTACAAGTCAATTAAAGAAGTCTCTTATGTTCACCAAGGCCGCATTTATTTGGATAAAAAATACAGTTAAAACAGTAACATCGTGAAATATTATTAATTTAACATAACTTTTGTACTTGAGTATATTTTAAAATATAATTTATTCTTGTGTTCAGTGTCACATGATCCTTCAGAAATCAATGTAATATGCAGATTTGCTCCTCAAGAAAAATGTCTTATTTCAAATAAATGCTTTTCTTTTAAACTGTCTATTCACCAAAGAATCCAAAAAAATATGAAGCATTTTTAACTGCTGAACTGAATACTTCATTGGATGCTTTAACATTGATAATAACAGGATATATTTCTTGAGCATCAAAACAGCATATTAAAATGATTACTGAAGGATCATGTGAGACTTAAATCTGAAGTAATGATTCTGAAAACTCAGTTTTTCATTACAGAAATAAATTACATTTTACAATATATTCAAAACAGTTATTTTAAACTGATAATACATCACAATATTACTATTTTCACTGTAGTTTTGATCAAATAAATGTAGGCTTGCTGAGCGTAAGAGACTTCTTTCAAAAACATTACAAATTTATTTTATTACGACTACAGACAATAGACCCTCATTGTATTAATTTACATAAAATAAAACTAAAAGTTAGTTAAATGTCTTTAAAAGTTATGATTTGAACTTTCTTTTTAATTTTTAACATTTTAAATTGTGTAAATTACTAACTTGTTCAACTTTGTCTGGCATTTACTACTACAGCTCAGTGCATCATCATTTCAACTAATCCCTGATTAGAAAGATGTTTGTATAAAATACTCCTTAAACACTGACACTATTGTCACAGAATGTGGATTCATTTATCAACATATTCAGCACTCTAATATATAATCTTAATATTTACTTTATACTTCATGTCCACATTTCTCAGCAACATCATTTTGTTAGAGGCATACTTTGTTATTGCATACATGATACTGTATGTCTGATTACTGAAATTCACTAAAGCAGTCTGTGTCAAGACATCTGACTCTTTTCTTAAATGCGACTATTGGGGTGTATCGCATTCCTATTTCCATGGCAATGCATCAGGCTGTCACATGACACTTTACAGTTACAATGGCACTGAATGACAGGTGTATCAGTTTCATTTCTTTTCTATTATTTGCATTAAGGTTAGGGCTGCA
>SCHK01218676.1:137-14288 GCA_004124795.1 Poropuntius huangchuchieni
TACAAGAACTATCAGACATAATGGTTACGATTACAGTGTACCAATTATAATTTTCAAGTGTACTAAACATTCTCATATGATTAAAGGAACTTGATGTTCTATAGTCTAAACAACAGCATTCATCAGTATGTTGTTCCTGTGTCACATATGGGAGTTTTTCAAAAAAAAAGAAGCACATTTGGAGCTGAACAACAACTGCCTAAAGTTAGAGCTCTCTACCAAATCTCTACAGACAGTGAGATGTGGGACTTTGATCTTCACTGCCTCACCACAAGGTTAACCCCACTGATTTCACAATATATCTAAATTCACTTGTGTTTGGTTTGTAACATGTCCCTAATCACAAAAAAAAGGCAATGCAGTTTAATCCAAACCATATAGAGCTCCTAAAAACACCTTCAAGATTTACAGTTGTCTTCATCTGGCTATTAAAAGCAGCCATCGCCCCAAAAGCTCCTTATTGTGCAAATAAGTGATAAAACAAAGACGATTCATAAAATGGAAAATTGGGAGCAGTGGTGTCTCTGCTTTCCATTAGTAAGTGACACTTTTATTATTTTATCTTTTTTTCTTGCCATTCAATTTTTTTATTGCAATCAGAACGTCAACTCAATCTTCCGGTGAAAGTTACACTTCTCTAACCACTTAGTCCAGTGGCTCCCAGCCACATTCCTGGAGCCCCACAACACTGCACATTTTGCATGTTTTTGGTTAAGGAGACATGTAAAATGTGCATTGTTGGGGTGGCTCCAGGAACATGGTTGGGAACCACTGATTTACACCAATTAAACCCCACCCTTTTACAATTTACTGCAACCTCAAATCATTTTTGCTGCATTTTTAGCGCAACGCTCACATTTCAAAATCCAACCAACAAGCTTTTTTGATAATCAAAATCTGGTAGAAAACTTCAGTTTTTATCACAAGTTACTTAAGTAACTATAAGGTGTGGGCAGGGGCAGAGTTAGGGGTGGAGCCACATGGACATCAGCCTTATCTGAAATCTGATTGGCTCTTTAAGGAAGCCTTAAAGGGTTAGTTCACCCAAAAATGAAAATTCTGTCATTAATTACTCACCCTCATGTAGTTCCAAACCTGTAAGACCTTTGTTCATCTTCGTAACACAAATTAAGATATTTCTGATCAAATCTAAGAGCCCTCCATAGACAGCAATGCGCACTGCTATGTTCCCAGGTCCAGAAACGTAGCTGGTACTTCGGTAAAATAGTCCATGTTACATCAGTGGTTAACGTAATCAGTGCTTTACGTTCAGTACACAGCGCACGCATGCTGAACGTAAACAATGCTGATTATGTTGATTATGTTTTGGGGTACTCTCCAAAATGGCAGAAGACGGTAACTCAGGGAAAAGAACTGTTGACTAAATTATGTTATTGTTTTCTTTGCACACAAAAAGTATTCTTGTAACTTTGTAAAATTACAGTTGAACCACTGATGTAACATGGACTATTTTACCGATGCCCTTGCTACGTTTCTGGACCTGGGAACATTGCTGTCTATGGAGGGTCAGAAAGCTCTCGGATTTTATCAAAAATATCTTAACTTGTGTTCCGAGGATGAACTAAGGTCTTACGGGTTTGTAACGACATAAGGGTGAGTAAGTAATGACAGAATTTGTTTTATTTCTGGGTGAACTAACCCAAGATTACTGGTTATGGGCAGCCAACTCTAATGCAAAATGAAGCTATACAACAAAACTTATTGAACTTAATTGAAATGTGTAATTTCTGTCCAACTAGTGGCATCAAATGGAATTGCAACCTTTTCTGACATGGGTTTATCCATCAGGATTTAGGTTTGTTTGTTTGTCCAACCAGTATCAGACAGCAGTAGAGTTAAAAAATTTAGCAATTCTGTTTGGTGCCACTAGCGGGAAACTAATGGCAAAAATTACCTTTAAATCAAAAAAGTTAACAAAAAGGTCATTGCTATAGAACAACCCTCATAACTTAAAATTCATCATAACCCTCATAAACATTCCAATGTTTTCCAACTCTGGGTTGACTGAGATACAGATATGGCGCTCTTTTTTCTTTGTTGAAACGTGTCATATTAATTAATAATCCTTCCAGCAAATGTTTTAAAAATCCTAGAATCACTTAAACTTAGAAGAAGAAAAAAATCAAGAATTCCTTGATTTATTGAGAAGCATATTTTGCATAACACAGCATCAAAAGCCAGAAGCAGAGAGATAGTCATGTTTACTTGTTGTACTGGTTGGCAAATGCACTGATAGTAATATTTGTCTAGAGAGTTAGCAGCGTTTGTTCACCTCTCTCTTGAGAGGCTCTTGGCGATAAGCCAGAAACGCAGTGGAGATAAAAGCTCATAAATTGGAACGTTTCCCTGTTTGTGTATGAGAGAGAGGCAGCTGCTCCCATATGATATAATGCTTTTTTTGTGCCCAAGACGTCATGAACGCAAGCAGAGGAACGTTCGTAGAGGTCTCAGAGGCATGAAGCAATCTGATGGGGCATGTAGAGATCTGGACTGGATTTCCTAAACAAACACAAGACATAAATCCCTTTCCTCCACTCCTCAGCTCTCAACCGTTGCAGGCCAAAGCACTATGCTTTCTGATGGCTTCTAGAACAGCTAATGCTCCCATTAAATCTTCAGCTTTATGGTTTGTTAGCACACATAATAGCTGCTTTTAACACAGTTGCTACGATTTCTTTCTTGTTTTTCGGCGAATGGGCTTTTAATTATGGAAATATTTTGATAGGCTGTGCCCACTCAAGCAGCACAACTAAATGCCTTTGTTAGATGTTTGAATGGCAGCTCTGTGCCTCTTTCTGCCCCAGTGCCAGTTCCACATTCGGTTCAGCTCGAATTATTCGACACGCTTCAGCCACGTCTGGAACCTTTCACGTATAATGTTACAGGGAAGCTCAAGCAGATTGCTCTTTTTATTGTTTTCTCAAGACTCTCTGATAAACTAACACCGTGAGCAATCTGTCTCCAGAGGCCATTACTCAAGAAGTGTCCCTGAGGTAGAGTAGGTGTACTATGATCAGGCCATGTTACTGTATTGCTGGATAATAGGTCTTAACAAAAGTGCAAGCAATCGCATACGCACAGAATAACTTGACACGTTCCTACGCAAATTACAGCTGGCAGGTTCATCGGTGTGTAATTGTCCACAAGCGGTCGTAAATCTTTTGCAGAGCTGGCACACATTTGATCAATCACTGCGTCGTGAATGACTAAAGTAGCTAGCCTTGGGTAAGCACAAAGCATGCTGAAATATTTGTATTGAAGCAATGTATTTTGTATTGAAGCAATGTGCAATGTGTTTTGAATTGAAGCAATGTGTGAATTGTTTTTGGAATTTTGAAAGAATAATTCAAATATAAAACAATCCTGCCATATGTGAGAGAAAATTATTGTCAGACATTTGTCATACTGTTACCTCAAGCATTTAAGCCCTGGCAGACTGCTTTACGTGTTCTAGGAAATCAGGGGAAAAAAAATAATCAAATGCTTTTTAATAGAGGCATCAGCTTTTCATTTACTCTTTATCGCATTAGTCTTTAAAACAGTGGTTTCACAGCATGATTTAAAGAAATAGTTCACGCAAAAATTAAAATTCTGTCATCATTTATTCACCCTCATGTGGGAGTTTCTTTATTATGTTGAACGTAAAAGAAGATATTTTGAAGAATGCTAGTAATCAAACAGTTGATGGTCCCCATTGACTTCCATAGTATTTCTTTTCCAACTATGGAAGTCAATGGGGACCAACAACTGTTTGGTTCTTCGAAACAGGGGCGTCGGACAGGGGGTAATAGTGGAACAGAGTAACAGGGGCCCTTGACGACCCATCGTGACCCATTTTCGGGTGAACTATTCCTTTAAGTTAGGAAACACGATATACAAAAGTTTTGTTGTCAGATTTGACTGCATTATATTACTGAACTGTAGTAATAACAGATTTAGAGATTTTGGTCAAGTCAAAGTTTCATTTATTAAATAGGAAATTGTTTGTCTATTGCCAAAACAGAAAGAGAAAGATGACCGCCGAGTGAACTTAATTATGTGCCTTTAAGGGACTTTGACAGAATGTCATTAGTTTTGAATCATCAGAGCATTTTAATGATGTTTGAACTGCACCGACGTCGTAGATCTGTGAGTGATTCAAACTCCACAGATAGAAAACCAGTGGTGAAAGATTAGATGAACGTGCTGAAAAGCAGTTCCTGTCGTCTGTCCAGACCTGGATTTCTTTTCACTTCCTCAGCAGCTATTGTGCTGCATGAAGAGTCCTGCTGAGTAAAGAGAATCAGGGGAAAAACTGACTTTGAAGTTTGATGTTTTACATGCATATTTGCAATGCTATCACGTGCTACAGGAGCCATTAAGCAGACATTTTCGGATTTCCTCAGGATATAAAGCTTAAACAGTCAAAAAGTACAGTCCCAATGTTCCAATCATTTTTGCCCATCCTGTGCACCACATCCACAAAAATAACACGACATTCAGACGCTGTTGCACTTTGGGTTGAAACGAGCACAACCCATTTCTATGTTCTATTCATTTTACAAGAAAACGTTTAGTGATGACAAGCATAATTTAATAATCATCTCTCTCAAGTTATGTCTGTATTCACAGATTCTCACATTGAATGACTTCAAAGAAAATCTTGCAAATGGGACATGAAAAAAAGTTAGAGGTTGTCAGCAACGATTCAATGAAATTAAGTGAAGAAATCTGGGGGAGCTGGTCCACCGTAATGCAATACAGATTCAACCAATCTTTTTCCTAGTAAGGGTAAATGAACCTTTGCATTGTGCGTACTGCCAAGAGCAAATCAGTTGAAGGCAGAATAAATGGAAAAATGCAAGATCAATGTGACAGTCAGTTATTTAATATTTTACTTATTTCAACAACTGCAATCTTACAATGACCTGTAACCCAAATAAACAACACTCCCTCTCTGCAATTTCTAATGACAAGCTCAACAAAAATTGTTCTTTTGAATTTAAATTAAATAAGGTGGCTTAACAGCTAAAATGTTTCTGTTAGGTAACATGCTAATAGAGAAAAGTTGAAAAAAGAGCTAAACAGTCAAAAAGTATTTGAAAGCAAAACAATAAAAATGTCAAACCTGCATGTCATATATCAGCATTACCTGTCAGTTCAAATGAGTTTAAATCTAAAAAAGGGGGGTTTAAGGAGTGTAAACAGGCCAAGTACACCGAACAGCATGTTCTACACCTTTCAAAGATACGTCATCACTGCCTGACTCACCCAGATGAACAAAATACACATATGCAAAACCTGTCCGTTTAACATGTGCAGTTATGCCTCACTGGTCACACAGACACAAACTCAATCCATTAAGACATACCTGTAAACTCTCACACCCTTATTGCAAACATAAAGTCCAAGTAAAAGCTGAGCGTCACAGAGAAGCAGACGTTTTAGCAGCAGCTTAGTTGATTTTGAAGAGTGTATGAAGCTTCTCTCTACTTGTACTCTCATTCACTAATAATAAATGTCCACAACAACAGAGTTCCTAATAAGGGATTCCATAGGAAAACTACAAAGACACTTCTGCATCTGTCTCATGTCAAACTGTCTATTGTAATTCCAAACAACCATCTTCATTGGAACTGTTTCTGCTTAAGGTTGTTGTAACGTGCCAACAATTTTCACAAATACACAAAACAGATCTGAAGTAGGTGTGAAACACTTAGGTGAGCAAATTGACTTCTCGTATAATATGACCAACAACCTTTGGGCTGGTTTGTCAGAGGTGATTCGCAAACAGTTCCTTAAGGTGGAGGAATGAGCAGGTATGAGTCTAAAAGATTTATGCAACTCCAGACAAACTCAGATGGAATATTCTATAATGTAAAGTCAACCGATACATAGGTATGTTTACATGCACTAATTTTCTATTTCAGATTCTGCAATCTGGTTCATATTTTAGTTCACGTGTACATTGCATATGTATTCTAAACAAAGCTGCTATATAATGTCCTTGACTTCTTGACAAGTATGTCAAGAGTTCTTTATAAGCAATATTTAGTCAAATCAGCCTCCTTTACTGATGAGTTCATAAGATGTAAATAAAGATATGCACATTTGTAAGTAGTGAACCTTATGTAAACAGATCATTCATTAAAAGTCTCTTTTAAACATGCGCATCACGTAGGCAGCAAGGTATGTGAGAATCTGATTGAAAAGATAGTTGTATTCAAGGATTTACATGCATCGTTTTTTCCTAATGACTGGATTTTATTTCAGGTCTACACCACCCTTTTCAATCCAATAAAAATGTAATTTAGATTCAGCTCAGTCAAATTGATTTAGATGTTTACATGAAGGCTTTTCATTCCTACTGAGGCATGAGTCCAATTACTAACGGATCATTTGGGTGCATGTAAACAGTTAATGTTGGTCAAGATCTGTGTATCGTGGTAAAACAAAAACAATATACTCCTCGGGAAAATGAACAGATATCAATTACAAACAAATCCATGATTCTCTGGCAAAGCCAAGATGAAATAGTTTTGACACCACAACAGTCTGTGGTCAGGGAGATCTTTATCCAAACAACGTCCAAACACAAAAACATCACAATTAAACATTGTATGCATGGAAGACACAATGTGTGTGATGAGAGAACCATATTTTTGTCTAATATCCGCTACATTCCACAGACATTTGTTTGAGAGTCAAATGGGAATGAATGCAGTTAATGCTGTACTTCATCTAATCATTGCTTCTGGCAAGCCATCTGATATACAGCACTGCGCCCTGGGCCGAGGTCCTCATCCTGAACTGCTAAGCCCTCCACAGCTGCTTCAAGATGACAGGAGTTTATCTGTACTGACAGTCTCAATCAGCAAAACCTGTTTCAGCTGTCAAACACCTTGAATTAAACATCCAGGGTTTCAAACAATCTGGGCTTTACAAATGAGAGATACCAGAATGAAGCTCCAGTGAACTGTTTACTATATTCACAATGCAGATGAGCAAAGGATACAAGATTGGAAACAGCACAACTTTATAACCCTAAAGAGCACACATTGTCTTGGTGGTTTGATGTATGTTTAAGTTATATATATATATATATCTATATATATATATATATATATATATATATATAAATGTGTTCCTCTATTTTTTTTTTTTAAAGACTGTGAACTAATGAAACACAAAGCTGTATTATAAGAACTCACGAGTGAGTGTTAAAGACAAAAGTTCAGGTTCCAAGTCCAAAGATAATAAAAATCATGACAGCATAAATAATATTATAATGTACCTCCACTGTCACGCTACTATCACTAGAGCAACAACAGCAAGTGCACTGTCCAAAGTGATTGTTAAAATATATAGAGAAAAATATGCTTCTACTAAATGACAGTGAACAAAAATAATAATATTGAAATTGAACAAATTAAATTAATATATTAAACTTAAAATTATTATTGTATGAATATTGGATCATCATTATAACCTAATAATATTCATCAGTAACCATAAAACAATGATAATAATTTACCTTTATGTTACAAAACAACGCTGACTTGGGTTTCTTTATGTCTTTGGCGTATATGTCCATGTTTTCCTAAAAGGGTGAAGTTGGTTGTTAGGCTTGTTTCGACAAGGATGAACTAGACACGTTTCCACATCGGTGATCGTCTATGGGGGATTATATGGCCATTATCAGTGATGTCACGAGCCCCGCCCAGACTCCGCCCACTGCTCCACGCGCGATTGTTTTGGTGATAGTTACCTCTCTACCTCTCTACCTCCCTCTCCCTCTTTCTCCCCATATATCAGAAACGGATTTCATTTCCTCATATTAGACGGACTTACTGCACACTCGGTAAGGAATCTGTGCAAACACGTATCATAAACAGTGTAAATCATTTAACTGAATTCAGTTTAATGACACCGGAGGACAACAGGAGTACTTTTGCTATTCTATGTGCATGGCGTTTTTTCACTGAATTGACATTTGTAATAATGACATTTGACGTACGTTCTTACTACCCATTTCTAAAATTACGTTATCTTGTCAAATTCCATATTTTAAAATAATATAGGTACATTTTAATGATGACGTTTAAGATAAGTAGTCTCCAGTGATCTGTGAACAGATATAGACTAGCCCATAGGCTATAAAATGTGTAGAAACTGTATTAAAATTATAAAACTAATTGTAAATCATTTTTTACTTTATTTCTGAATATGGCAGTCTTACATTATTATATGTCACGCATTATTGAAGTATAATAATGTTGATTAAACAGTAGTAGCCCTACATCTTTTTGTTTACTCGGTGTAGACTATACAGTATGTTAAACTAAAACATAAAACTGACACAAATAATGTAATATAACACTTGAACACCTGCAATATAAATCCAAAAACCTTATACTGCATTATCTGTTTGAAATTCAAATCACTGTTTACTAAGGGAGTTAAGACAAATTGTTGCTATTTGCATGCTATAATCATTTAGTCCTTTCTTAAGGACTTGGTTTTAATAATTACATGGTAGCTGTCTTTGTGAGTTTTAAATTGAAGTGCTCTGTGCGTCAGTGATTTTTGCTCCACTGCTTTTACAGTAGCAAATCTTCAATAGTTTTAAACAGCACTTTCAAATAAAGTCACAATGAACTCTTGAATCAGGATATTACAGGCAGACACCTCACAGTTGCTGAAGCATGAGACATTTACAATGACATTCCAAAGCACAATTAAGGCTCGGATGTTTTATGCTGTGGGCCTACTCTTCGCTGATGGAATAGAAACTCACAGTGTAATTACGACCAAACCAAAGTCCAATACTCCTACTCTAATGCTTGCGGTGTCATACTGACATTCATGAGTCTCTGTCCATTACTGTACTCTAGGGTCAAAGTCCTATGACCTGATACAAGGCATAAGACATTTTCTGTATAGCAAGATATATAGAAAAATGTTTTCTTTCATTTTACCTTTAGAGGTTTCAAATTTTCTAATGGCCTTCCACTGGGCCTCAAATCTCCATTGTGCTATTGTCCTTGTTCTGTGGTCAAGTAAAGCGAAACCTTGGAAATGAGTAAGATTTGGCACAAGAGATCTCAGTGAAGTGGTCATAAGTGTTACATCACAACTACGTCTCACTGAAATACATTGTTGTAACAGTGTTCTTTTCTGACAGGTTTCCAAGAACTACTTGGACTGCCATTATGACAGAGCTATTTTCTGTATTCTAGTAGTTTACCCCAAAATAAAAAAGTTGTAATTTACTTACAGTCATTTATTACACTTAGTTCCTAACCTGCGACTCATTTACTTCAGCAGAGCACAGTAAAACAAAAGTCAGTGGGGTCCATGTTGTTTGGACTTTTCAAAATATCATATTTTGTGTTCTGAAGGAATAAAAAAAAAAATTGATAACTCACCCAAAATTCTGTTATCAATTGCTCATCCTGAAGATAATATAAGATAATAAAACCTGAGATTTTTGTCCCTTGGTTCAAAGTCAATGCCTTTAAAAGTTTCACGCTTCAAAAAGTTCATACTGTAAAAGTAATCCATTTAATTTAAGTTAAATTTAAGTCTTCTGAAGAGACACCACCACTTTAAATGATGAACAGATTTAATTGCAGTGCTGCAGCAGAGTTTATTGCTCTTAAATATTAGACAATTTCACTGTACTGGCCAAGCTAATGTTTTGATATATGATTGATAGCCTGCAGTATAGCTTTCGTTATTCAGTATAACGCAAATTCTGTTATATGAAAGTTTCACCAAATAGATAATTTGAGCATCTTATTTATATTTCAGATAAATCAAGAATGTTTGCACTGATAAATATTTATAAAACTTTTGATGCTTTATTTTTATTATGTGTTATTGTTATTATAGTTGCTAGGCACCACAAAAAAGTACATGCAGATCCAGTAGCTAGAGCAGCAGGGAAACAAGAAAGGATTATTGTTGTCATATTAGCAGCTTACTACTGTTTCTGGTCAGAGTGTTTCTCCTCCCTCTGTTCAAGAGAGGCTGTTGAGGGGACTCTCTATCCTGATAAAGTCATGTTGGCAAACAGAGAGCATTCATAAATATAGCAGCAAGCAGTAATTTTTGGACCAAGTACATCAGATGCAAAGTGATAAGCTAAGCAATGGCAGGGAGCATCAGAGCAGTACAATGAAATGCTTGTTATTTTTCAACATCTGCTTCTGTTGTCATTTACTCAGCAATATTATTAAAACTAATTAAATGATATAAAATAACACCAGAAATTACAGTACTAATGTACTACAGTACTAACGTTATGCTCGAAAAAGCATTTCAAGCATAACATTCATATTTATGTAAAAATGAAACATACTTATTCTGACCTGTATTTCAAAAAATATATAAAATAATTTTACTTGCTTACAAAAACTTGTTGACAAATGGGTAAAGGACAGTGATAAAATATAAAGTTTTAATGTGATCCTTGCTGTGATCCTTAAATAGTCTTTTAACCTGTCGTTAAATTATTCTTGTTCTAAATATGCTATATTTTTACATGGCTTTTTTTTGTGGGTGCATATCATGGTAAAAAAAGAATTATAGTCATCATTTTTCCTCAAAAACCAACAAAAAACCCCCCCCCCCAAACAAACAGGACATTCTAATAGTTGGGAAAAAAGTAAGTTACGTTACACTTATTTATTTTTGATGCTTAAAAACCCTTTTTCTCATTGACCAATAAACACTGATCAACACACTAAAAGCACATCAAATACGACAAACTTAAGCTTGATTGTACTTGCTTGATGTGCAAGAACTAATATAGTTTTGTTTAACTTCGATTTCTTGTACAATCTCTTTATGAGCATTTTGGGGGAATGGACAGAAATCTCTCAGCTTTCATGAAAAAAAAACCTTGTGTGTTTCAAAGATGAACGAAAGCCGTGAGTTTTTTTAAATGACACGAAGGTGTGTAAATGACAGATTTTTGATTCAACAATGGGGGCGGTCATTGTAGTGTAACTGTGAAACTGGCATTATAAGATAAAGAATAGAAATTTTAGAACAAGAATTCAAGTGATCATCTACTTAAAACAGTGTTAAGCATTTTTTAAAAAGCTTATTTTAAAGTAGTACCTGAACAAAAGATTAACACTCCCCACAGTGCCTTCTTTTGAAATCTTACTGTGGAAAAAGAAAGGAGTGGTTATGAAAATACAGGTCAGTTATACAAGATACATTATGTTTTTCTTAAGAAATATTATCTAACCTTTTATATTGCTACATTTTCATCTGGAGTACACAGAGGTCACTGATGGTGCCAGCGAGTGATGACAAGCACAACATGCTCAGACAAGTTGTATATACGTAGATAGGTGTGCATGCATTTATATAAGTTAAAGACACATTTGTTGAATATATTTCGCCATTAGCAAAGATTAAACTGTATATTATACAGAATAAAGCATGTCAGAACCAGGGAAAGAATAACAAGCCACAACTCCAATTTAAAACCGAGCATATTCAGCCTTCAAAAAAAGTGACTTTCTATTACACCATTACATAAAACGGAAAACGTCTAGGGGTTTTACCCTCTTTGTGGGTGCAACAAACCAACAGATGTTTTTTTTTTTTTCTGTGCATGACATTGTGTTCTTTTATATTAAAATGCCATCAGAAATGCAATGAAACGTACCATCAAGCATTTAATAAAAACATCTGAAATTACTAACCTTCAGCTATGAAAAATATACTTCACTGATAAAATTACAGTGAAGAATGATTGCACAAATATGTGGTCTACCAGCCCACAAATTACTGATAGCCTTTTGGCTGCTCTCTCAAGATAAACATTTGCACAATGTTATTACGTATTAAAAGCACAACACTTATGACACCAGAGTAGGGGGGAACTATTGCAAAATTGTTCCATTCAGAATAGTTCACAACAGCTTTGATCACTAAAAATAGATGCCTCTATGAAGTATTAAGAGAGAGTGAAAAGTTTGCATATAGGTTTAAAAGCATCCTCCAGACCAAATCATGCATTAAAAGGCAACAAACACCAACACTAAAACTGAGATCCCATTTTATTTAGAGGCCTCATTTCATTGATAGGTATGAATTCAGTTTACACAAAACCCTTTAAAAAAAAGTCAACATGCAGTGATCACAAGGATAGAAAGAAGAGCCTATAGATGGAGAACAAAGGATTTGAAAATGGTGTCTAGGCCGTACACTTCAAATATTCACAGTGACTCATGTTTCTTTTCTTGTCCATGTATTCATACGGATTTAAACATACAAGGAAGGCATTGTTCTGACACAGAACAGTCAAACATCAAAAGCTTTAGGAATTTGAAAAAACCCTGTACCAAAGTCCAGTTTGACTTGCAGGATCCCAACATGCTGCTTCAAACCTCCATGACCACCTCATAATTTAAGGAGGTAAAGCTTATGATCAGCTGTAGGGCTCCACCAAGGGGGAAAAAACCTGCCTTTTTCTGAATCTAGTTTACGTACCAATTGCCGTGCCCACGATGAGGCATTTTTTCTGCACATTTCTTATTAAAACAAATAAATGCAAGACCAAATGCAGTGGAGATGAAGCTCCTCTCACTGAAGTCTATGTACAGATTACTCCGAGCAGTATTTAATATGTCCAAAAAGGAAATTACAGGACCTTTAGGTCAGTTTCTTGTCATTTCTATTATGATGAAAAAGAAAAAAAAAGCTTCTTCATGAAACAAAGAGAACAGCAGCTTCCTGTGGACACCCTAATACCAGCTTTCCAAACAAGTGTGGATGATATTCATGAGAATCAGAAATAGTCCTTGATATTCACGCAGATGTGATATACGAAAGATACCGACCTCCAAACCAAGCCACATTTCATATCGCGTGAAACAAAAGCACTTTACAAAATGGCTAGTTTTCTTATAAAGTAAGGCACTGCATTAACTTTCACTCTCTGGAATAGTGCTGTTCGACAACTCGGCTGGTTTGAGCGAGTTCAGACGTAGGCCCCTAAAGCTGCGTGGAACTCGGTGAGGCATTGGACGAGCTGTTGGAATTTTGGTCTTTCCTCCGGATCCAAGGCCCAGCAACAGGCCATCACTGCAAATCTGAAACAGAGAACATCTTCGTATAAACAAAACATGTACTTTTATCAGATTGGTGACTGATGAAGCCGTAGCAGATTGATCAAAGAAGAAAAAGCGTACTGATTTTGATTACATTTGACAGCAGCAACGTTCGAAAACGGGTGACCTGTGAAAGCTGAGATCGCTTAGTTTCTATTCAGGCATTCCAACACACAAGGCAAATATTCATCACTAATTCTCTGAAGGGAAAGAGTCCAATGCTGATTAGCTTTTCCTGCGTTCTCTAAACGGTGTTCCGGCGAGTGCGCGTAAGACAATAAATCTTGCTGTGTTTGGGTCACTGACATGGTCAACAGCGCTCGTTGCTTTGTAATTCCTGGCTGGTTTGGTCACCGCGGCTCCGGTTCCCTAGCTATTGCAGGATGCCGATAAGGTTCAGATTGTGCAGACTTGTTGTATGCGGATCAAACCGTCCATTTCATTTTCTAAAGTTTCCTTTACAAATTAATCAAGATTTAAGAAAGCTGTTGTTACTGATACTTTGGGAGCACCGCCAGTCAATGAGTAACACAAGTTCACGAGAGTTTATTTATTTTGCAATATTAACTCTGCACATGCTATTTTAAAATAAATATCTATTCTAAAACTCATTTAAATACAGAAGTTAAATGTTTGAACCAAACTCACAGTTCATCAGGGCAGTTGATGGGTTGTGCTATTCTGTAGCCGTCTTTCAGATAGGCAGCCATCTCGAAGGGGTCGATGTCAACATAAGGAGTCTGTCCCAAGGTCATCAGTTCCCACAGAGTAACCCCAAAAGCCCACTGTAAGGAAGCAACACACAAGAGCTCAGAGCAGGCTGAGTGATGCACATTGACTGAAACAGAACGATTATCCCTCCCTTTCGACAAGTGATGAGATCACTTGAGCCGGATGTTATTTAGTAAACAAACAGATAGTGTTTACAGATCAGTATTTGAATGCAGAAAGATATTCCTATTAGAATCTTCATATAGGACATATGGGAAGCTTCTTGGAGAGTTTCATAGATGATGGG
>SCHK01218692.1:0-10700 GCA_004124795.1 Poropuntius huangchuchieni
ACACATATATTATGTAAACAAAAACTTTTATTTTGAATACAATTAATCGTTTGACAGCACTAATAAAAATAAATAAATACCTACATAAAAGAAGTTCATCACATGTTGCTTTCATTTTACTATGTTGTGTCTCCCTCTACTTTTTTATCATGTTTTATGTTTTAATGTGCGGTGGGAAGAATAAATAAAGTACAACTTTTAAAGTGAGTCTGGAGACATTGCGTTCTGTTCCATTTAATTTCACTGTTTCACATTTTTGAACGCAAAAACTTGTTCTGTGTGATCTGTTCCTTCTGACCAATAAGAATCAAGTATTCTAGAGCGCCATCTATAACTTCAAATCTTTATATAGGCACAACAATGTCAAATCTCACTTTAGGCACAGTTTTACTCTTAAGTCAAACCGTAGAATGACAATCATTGAAACAGCAGAAATATAATATAGATGTTAACTGTGCTACAAAAACAGCTTAGTGACATTAATCTGTGTAATGATTGGTCAATTGAAAATAAAGAACACCTCTGACCTGTTCCTGTTGGTCCACTTTTTCTTCCTTGTCGCTTTGGTCAGTCATAATCATTCTGTATTTTTAAAAGAAAAAGTGAAGAGTAAAAATACATGTTTATATTGTTTTTGTCTATTTGTTATAATACATACTATTATAACACATGGCTGGGCTTTTCCTTAGACAGTGCCTTGACAGTCAGTCTCAATTACTGCTGTTTACCCCTCAACGGGGAGGTTATCAATTAATCCATCCGCCTACGAGTTACACTTCGAGGCTTGAGTTTCCCCAGCCAAGACCTTTTAACTCACCCTGACACTAGCAAAACATCAGCAGTTAAGTGTTGTACTCGTGGAGAGCTCACTTACCCCACTTGGGCTGCTTGGCCGTCGTTAACCGTCCCCGCCATCTCACTGACCTCCCGTTTCCGTGGGAGCAGCCTCTTTGTTTATCTGCTCTCTCGTTCTCTCTCTCCCTAACCCCTTCTTCTCACGGCACGGAAACTGTGGCCATTCAATATTTGATGAATCTCAATGGCTCACAAGCAGATTTGCTGTAAAGAGTGACAGCAGTGGAGCTCAGGTGTCAGACCTCGTCTGCCTCAGTCAGTCAGCAGTCTGGACTCCCAGCTGAGGATAAACACCCCTGAGGGACATTTTACCCCATCTGCCACAATAGCACTTGATGTAAACATCAAATGGATTACGCCCTCGAGACAAGAGGGCTGTTTGCACACACAGTGTGGACCTAATATAGTACCAAAGAGTGAGTGTGAGTGCATGTGGAGCAATATCTATGAGTGTGTGTTCAAGTGTTGTCCCTGTGGGCTTTTAGAAAATAGACTCTCTTAAAACACACTTCTAACACTCTCATGTAATTTGTCTGTTGACAATTTCCAACAGTATATACGCACTTAATCAAAGGCATTTTTTGCCTGCAATTTTCATCATGTTTAAACATATTTGAATAAATATAGTTAATAAATAGGCTATTTACAAAAAACAGTACATCACATGCAACTAACCCTAACCCTATAATAAGTATACATTGTTAATTATTATTATTATTATTCAGAACTTAAATATATAATTACAATGTACACCTTAAAAAAAGTGTAGCCTCTAAACACATTTAAAAACTTGTTTTCACCACATAATTTTATTAAACACACATCATTTGTGTTTAAAAACTTAAATTACATTTTAAATGTTTAATTAATAACTAAAATGTAATATATCCTCACATGATTTATTAAAATTGCTTAAACAAAACAGCTTAACCAGACACATTGAGCTCAGACGTAATTCCTTTGATTTTTTCTTTACGCACCATGTCTCATATTTCATCTCTAGCTCTCTACTGTTGACTAAAAAGTACATTTAAAAAATAATAATTTAAAAAATATACTATATTAAAAGGTTATATCTGTTACTCTTTGAAAATGTAAAAAAGTATGTAAAAGGCAATGTAAAACATTAAAATTTATGATAAATTATACTGTATATAAATTGTAAATATAAATTAAAAAAAATGCAACAACAGTAGGAAAATAAATAAACATCAATGACTTAATAAATAAATATAAAATTACGTACACAAACATATATTTAAGGCTAAGTTTTGTATTTTATGATTGAAAGTCTGGGTCAATTAAGATTTATATATAAATGTACCCAAAATATGCTGAAGGCATGGCAAAAAAAAAAAGCATCTATTTGAAATCTATAACCTTTAATACAAAAATCAACCCCTGGAACAAAAAAGTGCCCACAGTTGCAGAAACACCCATATATATATACAGTATATGAGAGTGTTCAGTGCTATAGAAGCCAGGCAATGAGCTTGTTACTCTGAAGGTGGTCGTCCACTTTACAGAGCTGCTGGATAAGTACTTATAGAGAGTGAGTCACTCAGACCTTCACCTTTATTCTCTCGGTTTCACTCGCTCCCTCCATTCTCTCTGACTCTATCAGCTCCTCAACCCTCTTCACCTCCTCCTTTTCTTTTTTAAATGCGGCACCGACCCAACCGGCAGATGAATGAAATGTTGATGTTGTTTTTCCACTCGCTGTTAACCTTCTGCAGGTGTTTCTGCAGTGCCGATCGTGATCAACACTTTTTAGCTTGCGTGTCATAACACGCCGTTTCCATACTTCCATTTACATCAATACACTTCAATAAGGATAGCAAGCCACATTAATCAGACGTTATAACGTGAGAGACGGCGTTCCTCTTGTTTTACTGTCAGAGCACACAAAGCTCTTTAATGGAAACATGACTGCTGGTGCATGCTGGGAGCCGAGAGCCTGACGCCTGCCTCCCCTGCCAGTGCTGTCAAAGATCATTCTCCCCCCGGCGGGTGAAATGGAACATTTTGAATTGATTCCGAAAGAAAATCATTTCACACAGTCTTTAAAATGAAACCTCTAGAACGTGACATATTAAAGCCGTATCCGCCGCCGTACATTACAACATGACAGCGCAGGTACATTCGAAAGCGACGGATGCCAAAATCCTTCCCATGCCAAAAAATGGCGTAAATGCACATCCTGTGAGACACAACGGCAGATTCTGGCAATCAGCTCTTAACGGACACACTGACAGCTCTTACGGCGAGAGCAGAGGGTATAATTGAATGGTAATTACATGGTAATTATCATCATGCATAAAGGTTTGGCATACAGAAAAGGATCGGGGGGAAGAGGAATTTTTTATTTTATCATTTTTTTTAACAACCTCTCCGAGATTTAAATGATTCTGTTCAATTATGGCTAATCACTGAAATCCAGGAAGGGCATAAATGGGGGCTGTCTATCTACAAAGGTAGCAGAGAGCTTCAAGGCACTTTGAAGCACCTTAGAGAAAGTTTCATCCGAGTGTTTTTTCCCGTGCTGTGTTGGTCGGTCGGCTCGGCAGAATGCATCATTAGAGCTGCTGTCTGAGTCACAGTCATTATCAGCCACTTTTTACCTCTGAAGTACTGGCGCCACTGTCATCAGGCTGTGTTTATGCCTGATTTTTGCATGCGCATGCGTGCGATCACGTGCCCGAGCAACAGATGGAGCCGCGGTGTACATTAATGACTCGGAACATTTGGTGTGTGAAGGTTTTGAAGAGTCAGGCGTCCATTTACAGTAATTACCGCCGTAACCTAACAGACTCTTTGCATATTTCAATGAAACTGTTTGAGAATGGAGGTTGAGGCAGAACGTAAGTGGCCATGACTCACCAGCCTCCGACAGCAGCGCCGTGAGACTTCGCCGCACTTATGCTCATTCACGGCCCTCTGCGTTTTCGACACAAAAGCTGAAAGAAAAGGAATGAGAGAAACACATCAGAGCCTCATAAACAACTGTCCTCCGTAGCCGCTGCACTCTGGTCACTAATGGAAAATTTTCTACCGCCGCAATGGTTAATTTGCAGCGGGATCCACCACTAAGGGCCGTTGGATGGGAAGCCGTGGATGTTTGGAGTGCTTCAGCACGATAATGAACGTCTGTTTGGGGTTAAACCCCACTATTATCGGTCGCAGTGAGGTCTTGGTGGTGTTTTAACCAAACGCTGTGTAGTTTGAATTAGACAGCAAGGCCTTCTGGCAATAGGTGTGTTTGCGCCTTGCCTAATGCAGGTGTTTTTGAGCATAATTGAGTTCTGCATTGTGTCCAAAGTCAGGGTGTGGGGGAGTGGGCTGGTGTTTGTGCCTCTGTGTGTGTGTGAGAGAGTGAGAGAGAGAGAGAGAGAGAGAGAGGGAGAGGGTTTAAGTGCTTGAGGTTCTGCAGTGGTGCATGGCAGTAGATGACTCACCCGTCAATCATGTGACTCATTAATCACTGCAGCTTTCTCTCTCCCCACCCCTCTCTTTCATTTGGTCTCAGTGTGTCTCCATGTCTATTCCCTTCACATTACTCGCCTTTTATTATTCTAAGTTCTTTTTATTAGCGAATGACTTTCATCTAGTGGCGTCTTATTGAACAGCATCATTCTCAGGAGGTTGAAAAGATGGATTGGGCTTTTTGCTAGTTGCATTCAGATGCACTTACATCTTCTTTCACGTAATTCTGTACGTGTTTTGCTCTGATGTTTGGTAAACATGTTCAATCTTAATAATCACAACATGTTCCGATGAATGTTTGTTGTGGATCAGGATGCCATGAGTAATGCGGTCGTGACTCGTAAAGGGTTTTTAAGAATCATAGAGCTGCATATCTATCAGTTTCATTAGAGATCTTTGTAGGTATGTGAGTAGCTGGAGACTAAATTGTCTCTGTAGTCAGACGGTTTGTGTTTTCAGTGTTCTGCTGTAATACGGCATGAGAAAAAGCTTGTGGAAAATAGAGATATAATTCAAAGATGTACTGGGCATGCTGGTTCAAACTCTCTGTGACGTCAAATGCAATTTCTGCTACAGGTGAGATAAGAAACGGCATATATCGTCCTGGCAAGAACCCTCTGTGGTACAGAAATTAATTAATTTCTGCTCAGGATCTGATCAAAGACGTTCCAATAAGACATTTGTTAAAAAAACTGACTTTAATAAAATAATTGCTTTTATTTTCGTCATATAGCAAAACTAGTAATCAACATGCTGTTATTTACACATTGCACACACACTTGTTTATTTGACACTGTACAACTTACAATCGGGAAGTTGACAACAACAAATTCCTTTCACAAGACAGTTCACTGATGAAAACACTTGCTATAGTAATTAGAGTTGTCTTTCTTTGTTTTGTTTTGTTTGTTTTTTTTTGTTTTTTTTTTATTAATTTTTAAAATAATCACAGTTTGATCAAGGAAATTTTCCCCAAATTTGTCTTTTTTTGTTTGTTTTGTTTTTTTGTCTTTTTTTTTTTAAAGATGCAAATACAGATAGACGTGCAAACTGTTCACCCTTAGAGTATTCCTCACAAACTTCAGACATTTTAAAACTCATTTTAGGAACAAACATTACTATACAGCTTTCTGTTGACTCTTGAGACAAAGATCCTGTACTCAGTGGTTGAACATTGGAGGTAACCCATAGCAACAGGGGCATTTTTCAAATTTGTTCGAAATTTTGGCAAGATGTTAAGTTTACAGTAGATCACATGTGTACAGGTATTCCACCAAGTAGATTGACAGGGCACCGACCTAGCAAAGATATTCATCATTTTGCATTTCTGTGAATAAAATGGAAGATTTAGTTTCAAGCATTGTTTACAGCGTGCGTGACAGAATTCTTTTTTTTTTTTAGTGGTGCAAGACCTGCATGCACATGGATGAGCTAAAACAGTGATCAGTATTAAGGCAATAGGAACATTGATCAAAACAATCAAACAGACCCTCAGGAAAAGCCTGTAATAATTTGACAGTTACTTGTTTGTGTAACTAGTGCCATAGCAATTATTACTGTGCCCTGCAGTATCAAGAATTCAACCCCAAGCTTTGCTTTTCAATTAATCAAGTGTTTCCTAAAGAAAATAAATCTTTGTATAAACATGGGTCTCTTGCAATTGGCACCAAAATGTTTTCTTTGACCATTTTGTCTGCTTGTTTTGGTTTCTTTTTGTTTTATCTTTTGTATTTTTTTCCCTTTTTTCCACATGCAAGAGAATCAAAAACATACCTGAATGAAACCTTACAAATTCACCTGTGTATTCTCTCACCAAATTAAAATGTAAACTGCGAGAGAAACCAAATGAGTGCACGCAGAGAGGTTCTGATATAGCAGCACCATCTCTTCCGTTCCTGATTTGGAATGTATCAAAACACAAGAGTGGAGAAGAAACACCTAACTGTCTTTTCACAGCCCTGTCGCTCAAACTCCCTGTCAGCTTTTTCTCCTCACTCTTTCATCGCTTGTTTCATCGCTTTAGAATATCCTGAACTCCCAGCTGACTAAAATAACCTACGGTTGTAATAAATCTTCTCAATGAAGTTCTCCAGTTCTTCATCGCTCTCCTGTGGAGGCTCCGGCTCATCGTACACATAGTCTGGTGGGTAGATGTAAGAAGGTGCTCTCCCGCTCTGAGGAGAACGTGGTTTGGGCATAGGGAGAGCCTGGTAAGTTCGGGGATGGGGGAGAATGTAATTAGATATGACAGTGTCCGGTTGTGGGTAGGGGCTCTGGGAGCGTTGTGGGGCTTGCGCCCATTTCCAGTCCCTGGCCTTGGGCCTGTCTCTGTACCTACGGCTTGGAGGCTTCAGACCGTACCCCATGGAGCCCCCAAAGTTGTAGTCAAAAGACAGAGCGGGATTTGTATAGAACCGCGGCTTGGGGGGCGGGAAGTAGACCGGGTAATAGGCTCGATATGGCTTCTGATAATAGGGGAATGAGGGATAGGCTAGAAACTGCTTCTGCGGCTTAAACCAGTAGTCCTGCTTGCTGAGCTTGCCTTTGTTTTTCTCCTTGTACCATTTCTTATATGGATCGACTGTATAAGAGGATTTCTTAGGTGACTTAGGATATTGATATGCCTGAGGCCTCGGCTTGGCTTTGAGAGGAACTAGAGGGCGGAAACGAGGGGTGTTGCTCGGGGGTAAATCCTTCCTCTTTTTCTTCTTCTCCTGAACGTCGCTGATTATTTCGACCACGTCGTCAGCAGGCAAGTGCAGCTTGCTGGAAATCTCTATCAACTTGTCGATGGTCTGGGGATCCATCTCATCATCGTCGTCGCTATCCTCCACCTCGTTTGAGCGCTTGTCCTCGGCCACATTGTTTAGAAGAGCTGCCGCCTTCATGTCACTCATGTAGGACGATACTTTCGGCTTCCTGCCCATGTACTCCAGAAGCATGTCAGAGGCGATGTCTGCCAATCTCTGCTCCTCCTCACGCGCCTCCTGTGCCTCGGCCTCCTGCCGCCTCACCTCCTCCTGCTCTGCCCGTGCCCGTGCCTCCTCCTCCTTGCGGGTCAGAATCTCCTCCTCCTCTTCTTCCACAAAATCGAAATCATCCATGAAGTTTCTTTCAAGCTGGGATGGGTTTCTCGTTCGCTCCTCCTGCCACTTAAGCTTCTTGGTTGCCTGGGCCAGTTGCTGGTTATAGGCTTTATAGCCTTTTAGAGGCGGGAGGATCTCATTGTCTTGCAGCCCGAGGTCAATGTTTTGGAAATAGCCCCTGGTTCTGCGCTGGAGGGGGTTGGCCACGTTAGACTGACTCTGCCCGGCCGTTCTTTCAGCCGTATTCACTTCGTCCTCCTTCACACTCTCACTTTCATCCTTTGGCTTTTCTTGTCCCCAGTTTTCCTCCCCTGGCTCTACTACCTCTGCCGATTTCTCTATGCCCTGCACAAGGTCTCCCTGATTCCTCATTGCCTCTATCGCGAGTCCTTCTTCAGAATCCCCCTGGGTCATCTTCTCTCTAACTGGGTGGTCAAGAGCCTCAAGCAGAACCGAGGCTAGAGAACTGGCAGAGTCCATATCTGAGACATGTTCCTGTCCCAAGGGTTTCTGGAGCAGGCTGTCCACTTTCCTATGTGTCCGAGCAGCTCCTTCTGCTGCCCCCGGGTCCTCTTTTGCCAAGTTGAGAGCCTCATTGATGCTGCTGCTGACTGAGGATCTCTGCTGAAGTGCAGGGGCAGCCAAGGCCAGCAGGGGGGTGAGGCTGAGGAGGACTAACAGGAGAGCTGAGGTGCTGGAGGGGTAGCAACAGCAGAACATGACCATGCAGAGAGGACAGGATGGGGGAGAGGGGAGCACCTGACAAAGACAAAAGAAAAAAAATGGTGATTCATTTGTGAGGGTTTTTTTTTCTGACCATTAACAAGACTATGCATTTAATTGACACTGATATTTTAACATCTCGTCTCTACAGCATTATAACGTGCATGAGCTAAAATCTGTTTAACTAAATTAGTATGATAGAATGTTACAACCTGCGCTTGTTTTACAGCAATACGTCGTCAACACAATACATTATCACTTTTTAAATCCAATTAATTGTGCTGATTTAATTTAAGTGAGTCCACACGGAGACTATATATATATATATAAAGGCAATACCGAGCGAATTCCCTGCTTGCCTCTTCACCTATCATTTCTCGAGTCGGATCAGCGAAACGCCACAGCAAGGCGAAATATGGTTAATGACAATATTATAACTACACTTTAATTACAACTACACTTAAATTGTCTTTCTTGACTTGCGAGGGAATCGAAAGCATGCATGAACAAAACCTTATAAATTTAATGTGCTTTCTCTCACTCTCTCCTAAAATGCAAACTGCGAGAAAACCCTACTATGCCAGTCAACATATTTTTCTTTTTATTCATTCATATAAAAACAATTTGATCGTTCATTTATTAGTCCCTGCTTTCGATTTTCAAAGAATGAACTCCTAGATAACTAGTCTTAAGATTTTTAAAAAATCCTCATTCCTATGCACACGATCCCAAAATATTATTATTATTATTTATTGCTTTAACAAAGAAAAAACAGACATCACATATCAAGATTACCTTTGTCGGAAAGATACAGATGCGGATCGTGTACTCTTACAAAAGAAAAAAAAAGGGGGGGGGGGGAAATGCGTTTAGAAATTTATGAATGAAACGCTTGTTGATCGGTCGACCTGTATCTCCTTGAATGACTTGCACTGAGATTCAACATCATCTCAAGGTAGATATCAGCGGAAAACTTATCTCTAGTCCTTTACAGCGTCTCTTTGTTTTTATAGGGAACTATAAAAAAAACTATCGAGTGCGTGTAGGAATGGCAGTGCACTTACTCACCTGATTTCCCGAACAAATTAGCTGGAACTCAAAATCTTGTGCTTCTTGGATGAGGTTTGGAAACAACCGCTATCCTTAAGTTCGTTTAAAACTTGAGTTAAAGTAAGTTTGCTTCCCACAAGAATTATTTGAAACACACTTCGATCTGTCTTGTTGAGAGATGAATGCGGAGCGTGATTTTTTTCAGGACCACGGACAGCGCAACTCCCATTTGTATAGACGCGTCTGGACACGTGATCCACGAGTCATCGCGCCGCTGTTGACGTCAGAACTCTCCATTGATAAGAATTTCGTGTCTCGTTTGAACTCGGAGGGTACGCTACGGTGCTCTGATGAATGAACAGAGATTGCATGAATGAAACAGTCTCTCCATGAAAAACGGAGCGCTGTGGTACACAGTGAAAGCACCACTGCTAAATTAACTCATACAGAAACTAAATCTAATTGTAGCTGAGTTGATTGAACACTGGCGATTTGCTGTTTTGTACATTATACATTTAATTTTAAATATCCGTTTATTCGCAATACATAGGATGAATTTATAGGGTATACCATGTACCCAGCATAATTTGACACTGTCTCTTACTTAGCAGACCCTTTTGGCCTGTTGATTGTTTGCGAGGTGGCCCTAATCAGAGCTGAAGAGAGACCGAACTGCTGCACCCACCGTGACGCAGGCGGTTCAGCTTCACTGCTCTACTTCCGCTCAATTTCCCGAGCTCGTTCAATTTTCCGCTCTTTGTCTCCTGCCGCCCCTGACTTTCATCCATCTGTCTCTAACGTCATTCTCATGTAATGTTTTCACATTAACATGTATTTTGTTTTAATTATATGCATGTAAAGGTAGCCTCAGTTGCCTCAATTGACCTACAAATAATCCAGAAATAGTCTAGATGTTTCATGAAGAGTGCAACCATGGCGTTCTGTCTCTCTTGCAATTATGCTTTTCGAGATAAGAATTTCGTCTGACGTGGTTTAGAACCTTTACATGAATACTGTAGGTTTTAGGAATAGGCCTAATTGGAAAAAGCTCGCGTGGCATTGGAGCCAACAGCAATCCCGCCAATCACAGTTTATGATTCGTGTAATTGGATTAGTTGCAGTGCGGATATTGAAGTCCCACGAGCCACACTCGAAATGGCAGCATCAAAGCTGTCTCATTATAGAGTGGGAACCTTATTTCAATATTTTCAAAGGTTGCATCCAATAGACTCGTGTTCTTGAATTGGCATGAAACTTTGAGATCCGTCCTAACCCTATTATCGTGTATGTTTGCTTTTTATTTGTCGTTTATTGTTATTGTTATTTCCAGGTACCCTACTTAATCAGATTGATGAAAATGGGTTGGAATTCGAACCTAATGGGTTTTGCAGCCTGATGTCATTGCAAAACATTTTTAGTGTTACTGGTGCTTTAGAGAACCCGTAAACTAATAAGTTGATCCAAAGAATCCATAACGAAACATTGAAAAAAGAAAAGTAAAAC
>SCHK01218696.1:0-10633 GCA_004124795.1 Poropuntius huangchuchieni
GATGGGATGTTGATGGGATGTTGCTGGAGTGTAGCTGGGATATTGCTGGGGTCTAGCTGGGAAGTTGCTGGAGTGTAGCTGGGAAGTTGCTGGAGTGTAGCTGGGATGTTGCTGGGGTGTAGCTGGGGAGTTGCTGGAGTGTTGCTGGGATGTTGCTGGGGAGTTGATGGGATGTTGCTGGGGAGTTGATGGGGTGTTTCCGTGATGTTGATGGGTTGTTGCTGGGGTGTTGATGCAGTATTGATGGGATGTTGCTGGAGTGTAATTGGGATGTTGACTGGGTGTTGCTGGGGTGTTGCTGGAGTGTTGCTGGGATGTTGCTGGGGAGTTGATGGGATGTTGCTGGGGAGTTGATGGGGTGTTTCCGTGATGTTGATGGGTTGTTGCAGGGATGTCGCTGAGGAGTTGATGGGGTGTTGCCGGGATGTTGATGGATGTTGCTGGGGTGTTGATGCAGTATTGATGGGATGTTGCTGGAGTGTAATTGGGATGTTGACTGGATGTTGTTGGAGTGTAGCTGGGATGTTGCCGGGATGTTGATGGCGTGTTGATGGGGTGTTGCCGGGATGTTGCTGAGATGTTGATAGGTTATTGTCTGTGTGTACTGGTATAGAAAATGGTCAGATCACACATCCAACATGGTTTTATGACGTGTAATCATAATCCATGAAGGATTAATGTGCACACACACATGTTGCATTGTGAGCTCTTGGACAATTATATCGTTCATTGTCAGTCAATATAGCTTACAGCCACAACCGTCCAGCAGTTACTTGACTTCCTCTCCTGTCAGTTCAGGCACAGGAAGCTCTAATATCCTTGTGTAATGGAGTGTTTCTCTGTGACCCTCCACTGTCTGCAATTAAGCCGTCACATTTTTGTGAGGTTAATTAGTCTTGTAGACTTTATGAGCCATGTAACTTAACCCGTAATTGATACATATGGTCATTTCATTGTTTAACCGATTTCACTAATGTAACACTTTTTGTTGTTGTTTTTATGAGAGAACATTTAAAAATAAATAATGAGATCCTTTAAAGCAGATTGACCGAGAAGGCCTGTAATTAAAATGAGGGGTACTTTTGTTTTTTTAATCCTACTTGTATTAATGTTTAGTTTGAGATGGTTTATTAAAGCTGAAGTTTCCCCACCAAGAGCAGCAAGTTTCTTTTTCTCATCAATACTCTTGTTTGATTAATATTCTATAATTACCAATTTTGTATGTAAATGTAATCTGAGACCTTTGGGGATTCCTTTAGTAAATTAGAAAATGCCGCTTTACCCCAGTGTTGGTTATTAAAGCAGCAAAAAATTGATTCTGGACTTTATTAGCTGTAGAGGAGCATGGGAGACCAAAGTTAAAAAATGAAGAAAACAGCTTGCATAAAGTGTTGTTTAGTGCAATATTAGCTGTGTTATCTAACATAAATTACTTTGACACCTCTACTTTAAAGAGAATATTTGTTTTATGTTTCCTGAACGATGTTTATGCAAAATTAATGTGTAAACCTTTAAGTGCAACATGTTAGTGGCCCTTCCCATTATGCAGGTGTCTTGTTAATGGGAAAATAGGACAAAACTAATTGCATTTGAATGAGCGTGTGAGTTTTGCTCCATTACAGGAGTTAATATGGGTTCATTCGTGACCATCTCATTGGCTTGAGATTGAAACCTGCTGAAAATTTCATTTTATGTGAGAATACTAAAGAGGCAGAGAACTTTTATCAGGTAACGGGTGACTTTATATTTTCAGAACTTTTTAGCTGCTCAAGGACAAATTATTTGTTGCTGGGTTTGTATGTATTAAGAACTTTCTTTCTTTCTTTCTTGCCTTGCAGCTAACTGTGAGAAATATAAGGTTTAGTAAGTAATATCTCCTATACCAAAAAAAAGTATTTCTCAGATTTTGATGTCTTCTGCTTCCTGATGTCAGCAAATTCTCCCTTTTCTAGATTTTAGAATATTGCGTCCTGGAATTACAATAACTTTAATTCTCTCTCTCGTTTTAAACTAGATGTGCAAAATATGTATGCAATAATAATATTTTATGAAATTTTATACATTTAATATAACATAAAAAAAGAGTTATAAGATCTTGTGCAACCAATAACAATCAGATGTCACAACATTTGGAGTAGCATATACATTTAGCTTTATCATGAAGACATGACAGGGATCTGGAGAAGTAGCTTGATAATTGGAAATATCTCTTAAATATCTTTATTAAAAACTGCAAATAATATATAAAAGTGTAATTTTAGAGTAAATCAAATGATAAAAATGAAAAGGATTTTAATTCCAGGCTTTAACACAACACATTGTGAAAGAGTCCATGTGAGGCGAATCCTTAGACTTATAGCGCATCCACAGTCCTTATGCGAAGTGCTATACTAGTGAAAAATGAACTCTTTCCAACCAATCAGTTTACTTGGTTGTTATTTTTAAGCATATTGAGGGCAGGTCTCTTCATCTTCAGATCTCTCTTTTATCTGAGATTCAACAGATAAAGCCATAAAGCATCTATAGTGTTGTTTATTGATCACAGAGTCCTCCATTCAGCCGGCATTTCCGGCAGGCCTGCTCTCACAGCGCTGTTATGAGTGTGTCGTATGAATGGATGAAAATGAGGCTGCTCCGGGCACTGCTGCTGGAATCATCGCTGGCCTCCGGTCTGCTTTGGTTAAATAATGAGGCAACACACAAACCATGTATAACCTAAAAAGATCAGGCTGGAATCGATACAACTGCTGAGTGCTTTGTGCAACATCTCTCTCCCTCGATTACCCTGAGCAGGTCTGGGAACAGAGGTAGCAGTAATGGAGATAGAGCGATGAGAGGAAAAAGATTTTGTTGCGAAAAATAGAGGTGAATGAACAAAAACAGGAGAGCAGCTGCAGAGATGAGCAAAGACTTTGTCTCTCCCCATGCTCTCATTTTGGTCCATTTTCCTGGAGGTGACGAACAGTTTATGCTGCATGTTTCATTATGGATTCTTTTCTGTCACTTCTCACAAAATGTATGCAAAAGTTTATGCAAATAGACTGTTATTAACGCTTATGGCGGTTAAATATATATATTCCTTAAGAAAACCCATAGCTCGAGAATATGTTTACATAAAAGGCAAAAAGGTACAGCATTTCAAGAAATTATTTTAGGGAAATATTCAATTTAACATTTTAACATTAACTTTTTTTTTTTGTATTTCATAATGATAATTAATTTTTAATAATAATAAAAATTATAGTAATAATAATAATAATAATAATATTATTACTGGTATTGTTGTTGCACTATACAATTTTAATTTTATTATTATTTATATAATAATACATTATATATTTATTTAATAATATTAATTGTAAAATTAATAATAATGTAAAAAAGAGCAATAATAGTAATAACAATAATAGTTTTTATTATTGTTTTGTTGTATTATATATTAATAACAACTATTATTCTTACTATTAATAATTGTTATTATTTTACATGATTGTNCAACAATAATAGTTTTTATTATTGTTTTGTTGTATTATAAATTAATAACAACTAATATTCTTACTATTAATAATTGTTATTATTTTACATGATTGTTTTTAATTTTACGATGATGAAGATGATGATGATAATAGTAATAATAATATTAATTGTAATGATAGTTTACTTTATTACAAATGTGTGTGTAAATGTCATTTTTGGACAAAAATACTTCAGAGAAAATATGTGTTTATTTATTTTATGTAATTATTTGCTGTAATAATAATATTTATTTAATAATATTTATGTGTATATACATAATGCCATATAAACAGTCAGATATTTCATCTTTGCGGTGTAAACATGGCCTTGGTCTTTCCCTCTCAGTTTCTTTCTTACCAGTATTTCTCTCTTTCTAGAAAAAAAATCTTTCAAGTACCACTTTCTCATTGATTGGTTGTCCTCTTTTTCCTTCATCTGTCTGTCTCTCTGTCTCTGTAGACATTATGCACCTCCATTAAATCTCATTTCACTCTGTTTGTCTGGTAGGTTTCTCTCTCTCTGTCCTCATTCTTGCTCCATGTGTCTGTGTTGTAGCCTGCAGGGCAGAGTGAGAGACGGAGGAGGCCAAACTCTGCCCTGCTGCTGCTTGTGTTCGGAGACGAGACTTCTGTCTGTTTGGCTGGGTAGATGCTCAAACATTTGCCACATGGCATGTGCTGAGGAAGAAGTGGAGGGAACACTTAATGCCTTTTCATTTGGCTAGCTCAGTTTCAAGATGTGAGATCAGTAGATGCCAAATCTCTCTTTTACCAGTTTTTCACCGACAGAGCTAGTGCTGGACCCAGTGTTAAATCCATTTCCACCAAAGAAAATGTTTTTTTGTTTTTTTTAAACACATATTTCTGAATTGATAAGTGATAGTTCAATTAAAAGCATCTTTTGATAATGTTGTGATGGTGGTTTTGGTTTTAGTTAACTATAATAACCATGCTTCAATAGAGTTGATTTTTCTAGCTTTTGTTTGTCTACGAGCGGTTTTATTGGCGTCTTCTGACTCAGAATGATGAAGCATGTTTCACAGGGCCTACATGTGCAGTGTGGTGTGTGTCTGAAGAGCTTGCTGAAGCGAGCAAGACCAGAGTCAGAGTTTAAAGTCTTATCCAGCAGCATCAATTATCAGAAGCATGGCCCCACAATGCATTGCAGCTGTTAATGAGTCCCCCAGTCATTAAACACCAGCCACCAACAGTGTGCTCCACTAAACCTACATACCAATAAACCTCTAAAAGCTTCATTGCACTTTGAGACTTTCGGCAATAATTTATGTGCAATTAAATAGTTGTAAATATAAGATGATCTTGTCTTCTCGTGTCCGCTACCTTTTGATTTTACTTAGTGGTTTTTAGTGTGTTATTAGATAGCCGCTAGGGTGTTCTGGGTAGTTGTGAGGCTGTTGTTTAAGTCGATATGAAAATATCTATGATATTTTGGTCACTTGATATGGCTTAGGTCCCTCCTTCAATATTAGCAAAGGCGGTTTGTTTTGTTTTGTTTTTTTAACCTTTTTAATTTTTAATTCACATTTTATTCACCTTTTAGATTGCTATTCTGTTTCTTCATGTCATAAAGACTGGATAATGATGTGATCAGATCTTTGTGTGGAGCACTGGCTGTTGTCAGACTCCTTGTGCAAACAAAAAATCTCACTGGATTATTACAATTAATGGCATGAAAACAAAAATTAATCCAAGAACAGCTACAGAACCTCAATATTGTTAAGAATATACACAGATGCATTGCAAATTGCAAATGAACTCTTGTGTATAAATGCAAGCATAAGAAGCAAGTTTTTGGTTTGTGGTAAACAAGCTGTAATGGACATTCAGAAGGTTTTCTCCTGAGTTTTCTGCCCTCTCTGAAGTCTCTCATCTTCCTCTCTATACCCCAAAACAAACCTCTTCATCTCCCTTATTAGGGCAGGTAATTGAAACCGGAGAGGCTCGTCATCTCACCTGGTTAATGTTCATTCAAACTAGAGCACATCCTCTGCTTCCCATTAGCCTTCCTCTCTCTTCTTACTCGGCTCATTTATTCACACCATCCAGCTCTTTACTCAGCATGTCACTTTCCAGCCTATTCCAATGAAAGCTGCCAGAAGCTTTAGCTAAGGCTGTTCGTTCAATCTTTCTTTTGGCTGGTCTTTTTTTGCTTTCAGAAAGTCGTGAGAGGGCAATAACCTAGATCTGAAATTAATCATAATCGCACTGCGTTCCTCAGCCCAGCCCTGCCCCGGTCCCATCTTTTTATCTCTCGTGAACAAACAGTGGCTAAATGAATGCTAACTGTTGTTTACACGGCGCTAACTTTGTCCTCGCCCTACTGTGTTGTTGTTAAATAAACTTCACCCTCGTGAGCACCAGCCAGAGCTAGCGTACCCTTCAGTGCTACTTTGTCAGAGCTGCAGTTCTGTTGAGCTTAATAAGAGGGTGCTTGGGTGCACGGCTAGCTAATGCAGTGTGTACGGCTAGCTAATTAATTTGATAGGCTAGTCACGCTCTGGCATGTCCAGAGGGATAGGATGGATTGTAGGGGATCAGTGACACAGATTAAAAGAGAGTAGCCGCCGAATGTGTTTCTCAGATGGGTATGGACAAACCTGCACCACTGTGTACTTTCATTAAGCTAATGCCGCTGAGTTTCAATGTGATAGCGGCTATTAGCAGCCAAGCTATTTCCCATCTCACTGAAACTACTTGTCCCTCATCACCCTTTTCTAAAGCTAACTAAACAGTTGTGTGATAGTCTAGTAGAAATGATGAAAAACTGATAAAACTTTCTATATTGCAGTCATTTTTATGTGTTTTTGCATCTTTTTATATGCTTTCATGCTTCGTCGCTCGTGGACAATTCAGCTAAAATAGCGACTGATTATAGCTCCAAGCTGGTACAAGCTCATTGAAGTGCTTTGTCATATGGGGTTTAACCTGGTTAAAGACTTTTTTTTCACATTGATAGGGACCTGTTTGAATTGGTTAAGCATTTTACAAACATTATCTTAATTAGGTAACTATCTTACAGTAACTAGGTAGCCTGTGCCATTTTTTCTCCTTGGAAAGTGTGCAAGTATTTAGTGTGCACTAGTTAAGCATGTTACAGTTACTATACTGTACCTTAACAAAGATCTGTTTGTCTGTCCGTCTGTCCGTTGATTACATATATGGTTTATTGTTCGTTCTATCATTCTATCTATCGTTTGTTCCTTCTTTCTGTCGTTTGCTATCCTTTTAGCTGTGTTGTTCATTCAATTTATCAATCACTTGTTTTATTGTTCGTTTCTGTCTATCATTCATTCCTTCTATCTGTCGTTCGTTCTATCATTCTGTCATTCGTTTGCTCTGTTGTACATTCTGTCTATCATTCATCTATCTTTTGTTGTGTCTATTGTTTGTTGGGTCTTATTCGCTTGTTTGTTCCATAGATTTTTCCATTTTTCTGTTGATCTTTCCACCTGTAGCATTTTAGCAATAATATGCGATTTGCTCTTAACAACAACAAAAAATGTCTTTTGTACACAAACATATGATTTGAGATGTAAAACCTTGTCTTAAGGATGTTTAGATATCTTGACTGGAAAATAAGAAAAATACTGATTAATAAAATTAATTTTTTTTTTTTTTTTTTAATGACTCATTGTTTACTTGTTTACTCATTAGAGGCCAGATGATCTAAACATTCAATACACAGTCCTGTCCCAGTTCAGATGAGGAGAACATTTAGCTTATTCCAAATCCAGAAGGATCCAACCAGTGCAAAAAAGTCCAAATAAAATGAAGAACAGAATGTGAGTGATCCTTTGGTGAATGCACGCCCAGGTTTCATCTTATCTAAATCTTGTTGGGCCATCCTGCTGTGAGCCTGGTGGCGTCGTGAACAAACCAGAACAGGAAATCTGATCAGCTGGAGTAATGAGCTCCGAGCTGCTGCTTCTCCTCTTTGCATCTTTTATAGACCTCCACAAGCCTGCTCAACGCCACCTAAATTCTTAATGACCGCTCAGACTCGGCTGTATACACTCTCATTTTCGCCTTCGCTCCCGCCACGCTCGTAGCTCCCTCAGATCGTTTGCTTTTACCTGACGGCGGGAAACGATGTGTCTCTTTGCTGATAAGGAGAATGACCTGTTTTGGATGTAGCTGAAAGCAAAGTGTCATAGAAATGAGAGGATAGTGCTTCGGCTCTCGTGGCGAACATAAAAGACAAGACACGAAAAAGGGAGGAAGCTCTTGGCAGCGTCTGGGAAATACTTAATATGAGGTTGCCATGGCAACATGCTAACACATTGAAATAGTCGTTTATAGACGGTAATGGCAATGCGCGGTGATGAATTGAGTCAAAACATTTGTGCATTTTATGTTAACATGTAATTATGCTAAAACTGTAATAATTTAATGACTTTTTTTTATCTTTTCACATCTTCACAGTCAACGAACTGTACTTTTTTCATAATTGAGAAGTAATTTTCCTTGCGTGTGCACCGTTTTGCCTTTGAAATGTAAGACAAGAGTTTCGTTCTTTAATAAAAGGCTCTGGGCTCTCCGGACTGCTCTGATGAAACACTGTCAGAAATGAAAAAAATAATTCTCTCTCATGTCTTCTAGAGACCATGTTCCTGCTTGGCCCCTTTTATTCCTCTCTTCCCGGTCTCCTTCCTTATTAAACTCTATCTATCTGTCCGTCTTATATCAGGCAGTCAGAAAGAGAAAGAGCTTTATTGCCAAGTATGTTTGCACATACAAGGAATTTGTTTTAGTGTCACAAGCTCCCAGTACACAGAGACAACAACA
The DNA here is from genome assembly GCA_004124795.1 of Poropuntius huangchuchieni. Classification (NCBI taxonomy): domain Eukaryota; kingdom Metazoa; phylum Chordata; class Actinopteri; order Cypriniformes; family Cyprinidae; genus Poropuntius; species Poropuntius huangchuchieni. The sequence continues at coordinate 8,322 of SCHK01218696.1, forward strand.
ATACACAGATAATAAAATACATATATGAACATAAACACACACACACAAAAAATGTACAGGTGTGCATACTAAAAAAATATTATTAAAAAATTATATGTATGTAAATTTATATATTTGTGTTTGGGTGTGTGTGTGTGTATATATAACGTAACAAAAATAAAAAATAAAAATAGGGTGAGACTTTATTTTAACTATATGGATTTGATTTGATTGCAAAAAATTGTTGTTACAGATCAAAATATAATATACCAGACTGCAGATGTTTATGAAACATGCTAAGTTCACAAATAAAAAACAATGTTGCAGACAGCTGTTTTACTTTGAAATGTTTGTTCTGTGTCGGAATGTCTATTTTTGTTTTTGTCTGTGTGCCCACTGCCGATTTACTCAATAATATTTTGACACCTCAGGTTGCCAGTTAATGGAAAAAAGAGTGTATTGCAGCCATGCAAGCCCGCAAAAAAACTCAGAGATCACAAATGCTACCTAAGCTGAAAAGTCTCTGCATCTATCTAAAAAGCTCTATGATCAGAGCCTTATTAAAATACAGATAAATCAACTCAACTACTATAAGGCTTGTCACCTTCCATTGTTAATTGTGCTTGTTCCTGTTGTGTGTCCTCAATCTGGCAACCCACGTGAGTGTCGAGTCTGAGGAGTAGAGAGTGAGAAACAACTCTTTAATTTGGGCTGCAGTATCCATTTCTCCCGTTAGCTTTCAATATTACATACTGCACCTTTAAACAGCTATTTATACTACTTAACAGAAAAAAAGGAAAAGTTGTTTCAGTAGCAAAACTTTGATTATTAACATTACAAAGAGATGTTTTGATTGGAATAACATGCACCACTGAATCGTCTACAATAACACAAGTAAATAAAACCACTTTAACCACATCATATGTTTTTATTCAGTGTGAGAAACAGATGGAGAAAATCAAAGGTGGGAAAAACAACCTTTTAAATATCTAATGTGTTGTGAAATCCTGTAATGAAGTAAATGTGCTGTTACTCTTTTATCCGTAACTTTGCAACCTTGAACTGTTCTTCATTCTTATTGAAATTAGTGGGGTGTGCTGAAAACAGTACATTAAGATAGTTAGCATTTTTACACAAATACTGCATTAACATTGCTCTGAAATCTAATCGTGTATTCATCATGTTCATCAAGCGTAAAAACTTACAAATTTATGCATGCTTTTAGGCTAAAAGTGTTCTCACCAAATAGGCAGCAAGCAATCAAGAGCACCTTGTGAGTGTGGTTTGTCATTCTCTTGTTTAAACACTCTTTCATGCGTGTCTGAGCAGCTCATGCAGGATCCGCAATGACTGCCTCAGTATTTAGTTAGGCATCCTGCCTCATTACCAAAATCCACCATTTAGTGTCAAAACCCTTCTTGTGTACAGTAATGGTGTCATATGATGATGGTATGGCAATGTATGATTAGCATATTCATATACCATGGTTTTTAAAGGAACACTCCACTTTTTTTGGAAATAGGCTTATTCTCCAACTCTCCCAGAGTTAATAAGTTGAGTTTTACCGTTTTTTAATCCATTTGACATCTCCGGGTCTGGGGATAGCCCTTTTAGCATAGCTTAGCATAGATCATTGAATCCAATTAGACCAGTAGCATCACGTTCAAAAATGACCAAAGAGTTTCAGCATTTTTCCTATTTAAAACTTGCCTCTTCAGTAGTTACATTGTGTACTAAGACCGGCGAAAAATGAAAAGTTACGATTTTCTAGGCCGATATGATTAAGCCGTAACATGAGCGCAGCAGGCGCAGTGATATCACGCAGCGCGTGTGCAAAGACGCCGGTCTTAGCACACAACGTAACTACTGAAGAGGCAAGTTTTAAATAGGAAAAATACTGAAACTCTTTGGTCATTTTTGAACGTGATGCTACTGGTCTAATTGGATTCAATGATCTATGCTAAGCTATGCTAAAAGGGCTATCCTCAGACCCGGAGATCGGCTGAATGGATTCAAAAACGGTAAAACTCAACTTATTAACTCTGGGGGAGTTGAAGAATGAACCTATTTCCAAAAAAAGTGGAGTGTTCCTTTGAGAGAACTCTAAGCTACTTATAGCTTAATGTAGCCTTATATCATGGTACTGGAGCATTAAATTCAATCCAATTCATCCATCATCTTTCTATTTATTGTTGCTGTTCCATCCATCTTTGTGTACTCTTCTGTCCATGTATCCATCCATCCATCCATCAATCTATGTATAGTTCTGTCCATCCATTTCTATCCATCCATCCATCTTTCTATGTGTTGGTTTGTCCATCCATCTATCTATC
>SCHK01218857.1:0-28826 GCA_004124795.1 Poropuntius huangchuchieni
AGGGGACGTTGTTACAGTGTAATTACACAAATAAGTATTGAATAATATTAATTAACTTACTGTAGGGTTAAGTTTAGGGTTAGTTACTTGTATTTATACAAAATGTGTTGTTAGTGTTATAATAACTATATTTCTATAGTTCTATTACTACAGTACATTTAACATATGTAACTATGTAATTACCTTAAAATAAAGGGTTTTCTTTTTTTTGACACAGTGCTATGGGTAATACTGTGTTTTATTTGGCTTATACCAAGCTAATGCTATACTGTTCTTTAAAATACTTTCTAGCAGAAGATATAGCATGATGCTCATTCAAGACCGTTGCACATTGTAAATAGTGCCATGGCATTATCATCTCATACATCAGTACTTTTTGTTAGAAGTTCACATTTTTTTGTTGCTGTCAATCAGTAACGCTTTTATTTGAATACAAATATTTATTTGCCAGTAACTAATTTCACATTCAAGTCACATCGATACTTGTGGAAATCATATTTAATATGCTTGTGACATGTATTGATCAGTCTGATGCTGTTTACAAACCACAGATTTAATGCATGTAATTCTTCTCAGTCAGAACGTGTATATCATTTTCAGAGGTGGCAGACCCCCCATTAAAAGTTCCAGGAAAACACAAAATCTCATAGGAGCCATCAAAGAGCCCATTCATTCTCTTTCAATGCAAAATAACAAAGGGCAATAATGATTCTCTGCAAGCTTCAAGCACAATTGAGAAGTAGAGCTTGAGCAGGAAGAGGTGTAACGTCTCATCTGACAGAGAAGCCGTGGAGCTTTTTTTAACATTTAATCCATCCTGTTTGGATTATTCCTCTTTGGAACATGCATATAACTCCGGCAGAGCCTGTGCCCGCGGGGTTAAGTGCTGTTACATGTGTTCCTTTATTTGGTTGTTACACAGTTTCACTAACCTGGCTAGGGTTATAGGAAGGGCAAGAGTTCATAAGAAGCTGCATACACTAAATGTATTGTTGATTTTAAAGGAATGATGGTTAATTGCTGTATTATATCAGTTGGATGACAGATTATAATGCTGTACTCTCCATATTTACCTGCTGACAATTGCCAGGTTTTCCCTTTTTCAGTACCTACACACAAAACAAAGCAAGCACTTGGTAGCTTTTGTAATCTTGACATGTTAGTAGTACAGATGACAAGGATGGCTAATGTGCCACATAATGCATTCCAAATAATTTGAAAGGAATCTGTAAAACCTGACATGTTTCATTCAAGTAAATCATAGGGTGAATCAGTGGCCTGCAGGCAAAATCTCTGGCTGGAGTGTTATTTAACCGCACAGTCAGTAACTCCTCCGTGTCATGCTGTCTTCCCTTCTCCAGTGCTGATGCTAAATGCTCAGTCTTTTCTCTCTATGGATCGGTTAAATACCAGTGTAATTGGCTGCTCCAGGCTCAAGCACTGTTGTAATGTGTTGTACAACATTTCCATTAACACTTGCCTGAGGCACTGAGGAGATAAAATGGGTAATGACTGCTGCTAAAGGTTCTGCTCTCTTTAGCACACTGTCCTCCTCAAGAGACTGTCTGTGTGAAAGAGAGCCTAGAATCTCAGTTTATATACACTAGTGTTCAAAAGTTTAGGGTGGACTTTTTTTTTTTTTGAAGACATTCAGCAAATATGTATTAGCTTGATTAAAATAAAGACAGTTGAGAGTTGAGATACAAAATATTAATATTTCAAATAAGTACTATTCTTTTTAACTTTCTATTTACCAAGAGTCCTGAAAAAATGTATCATGGCTTTAACAAAAAAATGAAGTTTTCATCATTGATAATAATAATCAGACACAATATAGTAGAAATAAGTTACAAATGGTAATAACTTACTACTGGCTTATTTCCTAGGTGTTTTAGAAGTTATTTGATGTTTTTTTTAACAACAAATAAAACCTTTTTCATTTTATTCAACTTGATGAAAACATGCTTTCATAGTTGTTGCAGAGAGCTTTATTTTATGGTAATCTTTAGTTGTCTAAATTGTTAAAAGGCAGACATATTTTGTGTTTTTACTTAATTGCTACTGGTTTCAGTAACACTTTAGTATAGGGACCAGTTCTCACTATTACCTAGTTATTTAATAGCATGACTATTATTAACATCTTGGCTGTTTTTTTAGTACTTATAAAGTTACCTAAACTTAAAATAAAAATACCTAAACCTAACCTAAACTACCTTACTAACTATTAATAAGCAGCAAATTAGAAGTTTGAGGCAAAAGTCATAATTAATGGTTTGTTAATAGCAAGAATTGGACATAAAATAAAGTGTGACCATGGTTTCTTTTCCGCACAGATTTCTAAGAATTAGTTATTTGTGATGGTAGCATTTAATTTTATTTGTTTACTAATGGAAAGTGAACATTCATTGTTGGCCAGAATGTTTTCTGAGTATGGTCATATTCAACCTTAACCCAGAGCGTAACATAGTTAATTCAACTGAATCTATTAAGTCATTTATCTCACCCAGGGGGGCTTTAGTCTCCCTCATAGTCGTGCTAACTGATGCCTGCAAAGCTTATTCTGCACTTGTCATTATTTTCTCTCCTTTAAAGATAATGACACAAAATCCCTCAAATCATCGATCCTATGTCTCAAGTCATTATAGTATATCCATAATGTTTCGACGGAACGGAGCGCAGGCCAGGAGAGACGGACAGGTCATTTGCAGGGACGGCAAAGCGCTGTATCAGTGCCAGTGATTTAACAGGGAGGAGGGCCTGTCAATTCTCTCAGAGACACTTTGAGACTGGGGACAGATTGGGGAACAATACAGGTCTGGAGGTGCTTATGTGTTTAATTAGCCTCTGACCCTGGCATGATGCCTCCTGTCAGACGTTACAGGCCACTCATGCAGATCTCTAATAGACCGATAATGGGGACTGAAGTATCCGATGTACTCACATGTGAGCTGAATTTTTTTTTTTTTGCACAAATAAAATAGCTACACCAACTCACATTTTCTTTAAAATCTAGTTGGATTTCGTTATAATACCATGTGCCACCGATGCACATTTATCAGTTCATCAGTAAAAAAAAATGAAATATTATACATAAATTAGAATTTTACTTGTGCTTGGTTTGCCATTAAGTGTTAAACACTTCTGTGTTTACCTCCCTTGAGTGCTTCAAACTCCAGTGCCAATGTGATTATGAGTGAGAGCTCCACACCGAGAACAACATCCGTCTCTCTGCAGCAGCCACGGCTCTTCACACTTTGAGGAGTCAGCAGCTGTTTAAAGTGCCGCCTGCTTGCTGTAGGCCTGTGTTTTCTGCGCCATTAAGTCCTGCCACGACTCTAATGATTGAGAGAGACGTGCATGTCATTCCTTGAGGGAACTCCATCTCCCCCAGCACATCTTCAGCCAAGTCATGTCGTACAGATGTGAGTGTTTGTTTCTGAGGGTGCTTTCATAGCTTTTGGAGCCAACCTGAGTTCCTTTGACACCAGAGTTTGGTCCGTGTGGTTATTGTGAGAGTGGTTTTCTAAATTTGAGAATGCACGAATGAAGCACACAGGGCAAGGTTAGGGGTTTGGTTCATGTGAATGGCAAATGGTTTAAGCACTGATATTACATTCCTCAACGAAAAACTATAATTTTATGGCTTATAAACACTAAATGGCTACTATTACACTTTTATACTATTTTGTCAAAATTAGAAAATAAAACACAAAACTAAAATCAGCTGTTTTATATTTATCATAATATTTGATGATGTGCAGTATGAAAGATTGAGATTGCCTAAAGATTAAATTTAACAGTCTGTTATTAGTGTTATTAAGTATAAAATGCAGAAGTATGAATGAATGAGCATGTTCATCTAAATACACAATATCTAATAATATTGCTAAATTTAAAAGTCTGTAGTATCAGTCTGTAGTATATTTTATCTTAAACATTTCTTGTTGGACAACTCTGAATTTGATACAGGTAGTTGGGATTTTTTTAAGAGAGTAAGCTCTCTTAAGAACTTGTTTAATATGATCCAGAAGTTGTTTTATAATTTTAAACACCTTGTGTAATTTTAATTTATAGTATTGATTTTATTGTGTTGTATTTATACATCTGTTACGTAATTGGTTAACAAAATAGCTGCTAATATGGCATTAAAAAAATCACAACTACTTTCTTACTGCTAATATCAGTCTATAACATCTTAACTCTCAGTTTAGACTGATTTTCATACTGAACTGAGTTTTAGACTGATATAGTAAACTGTTATTTTTATTTTTAATCACTGTAAGCACGTGTTTATGGGTGCATCTTTATACCTGTTCGAGCATGTATGTATGCCTGTGTGTGTGTGTGTGTGTGTGTGAGCGCCTGTGTGCGTTATCTCTGTGCAACTCTGTGTGTTTATCTAAGTGCAGGCATTATGGACCCTCATGGCCCAGCGCTGGCAGTATATGAGTTGCAGAGGAAAGAGCTTATCCACAATAGATCAACCCTGAATTACCATCTTCTCTCACATCTGGGCTTTTGTTCACTTTTTCCAAACTGCCAGAAATGATTGAGCTTCTTTCACTGTTTCCCCTCCCCTTTTCATGCTCTTTTTTTTTTTTTTTTTTTTAAAGCTTCCTTTTGTTAAACTTTACAAAGACTGTTTAATAGTTTGGAAATCTAAGATAGTCAGTCGAACAAGGGTGAATAGGGCAAAAGTTCAGATAAGAAAATAAGCTCTTTTTGGGTGTACAGAAAAGTAAATCCTCTCTTGTTTCAATACTGTTTTAGACTTGCCAGACGTGTGATTTCTTTTTTTTCTTTTTTCTTTTTTGGGATGGTGGGGGGGGGGGGGATTCTTGTGTTACTGCCAATGTGTAGGAAATGTCTTGTTTGGCAACTTTGCAGAGGTTTTATAAATGTTATTCTTATTGAATATATGTCCTGCTGAAACACTTACATTTAATCTGGTTTTAGCTGTTTTAAGCGGCCAGCTGTAAAGTGCCTAAAACCCCTCTAAAAACCAGCCTGGGAGACCAGCAAACTAGGTTAGCCTGGTTATTTTATTATTGTGTAAAAAAGAAATTATTTTGAGAGCCATTTCTTCAAAGTCATAACACGATAATGAATATATGCTGTATTTCACAAGTCAAAGAAAATCCATTCACTTGTTTCGTTATTATTTGCTTTTATCTGCGTATTTAAAGGCCTGATTGTCTGCATTACAGAGTGTTTACGGCCGATCTGACATTAGTTTATATTAAGCGCTAATGCAATGATAATCAAAGGCAACGAAGCCATGACACAGAACATGTCCGCTTGCCAAACAGCCCCACAGCTGATTTACCGTCCCTACAAACGACCTGTCCACTCACCCGTGAGATCTTCCCTTTAATTACACCATAGATTTCCCCCTGATGAACTCCCTCAGAATTAACACAGCCACAGCTAATTCCAGCCCCTCCTCTTTCCCCCTCACTCCATGTATTATTGTTGTACAGAGAGCGCCAGCGCAGTTTAGCTACACAAACATTAGTATTAACGATTGGCCAGTTTGGAATTGGTGACAAACTGCGGGCGGAGCGCAAAGTTTGTAGCCTGAAACCAATCAGGAAGTTAATGAGGAGAAAAATGACTCCTTTTCGCCAGCACCCCTTAATTACCTCCACACCAGAGCGGCGCAGAGGAGGAGAGGCAGATGAAAAAGAGGGAGGGCAGGAAGGGATGAGAGGCACAGTAAGATCCTTTATGCTCCTTTTCTCAGGTTATGAAGGTCAGGAAAGCAGATGAACAGGATTTGCGCGTGTCGCCCCTCCTGACACTCGTAACTTTGATAGACTCGGTAGATAATGTAATGTATTAGAATCATATGCATATTGAGATGAGCGGTGACCTGGCTCAATGCACAAACCACCATGCGTGTTTATAGGGAACTATAACGTTTGTGCTGCTAGTGTTTCGGTTTTACATTTACATAAAGTAATTTATTTAAGCAGATGATTGTAATCCAGTGTAACCCAATAACTATCAGGGTTTATTTAATGCCAGCCAGAGCATGTTTATATTTTATATTTACGTTAATATGATGCTGTTTTTCGTTGTGCACACCGGCACTGGAGAAAGTCAGGACAGTACAGACTTGTCTTGCACTATTTGCTCAATAGCCGTGTGCTCACTCAGCAGCCTGTCTTGCTCAATATGCGTATATTCAGCTTGAGTGAGTTTGCCAAAGTAGCCAGAACACTGCAGTGTGTGATTCTTAAAAGGCAGCACTGTCTTTACTTTGTTGTCATGTGGAGAGCTGACAGCACTGCTCGTACAGTTAATTGATGCTGTTTGGTTTAACTGGAGAAGCTGATAATTGCAAGATAAGAAGTGCTTCAACATTACTCTTTCTACTCTAACATTGTGTTCTGTTCAAAGATTCCGCTTGGACACTTTAATATATCATTTCTTAGCCATTTATACATTTATTTTAATCATCTGCTTTCAGAATGGTTGTTATTGGATGTACATTACTGTTCAAAAGTTTGGGGTTTGTAAGATTTTGTTTTAAAGAAATATATTTATTCAGCATGGATGCATTAAATTGATCAAAAGTGACAGTAAAGACTTATACATTACTATAAAAGATTTTTGTTCAAAATAAAACCTGAGTTTGAATAATCGTGAATATTTTCCACAAAATTTTAAGCAGCACAACTATTTTCAATTATGATGTTGAGCGTAATGTTTTTTATTGGACATTAAATCAGCATATGAGTATTGGCTGCTGACAATCCAGCCATCACAGTAATATATTATTTAGTATATTAAAATATAGCAATATTACTGTTTCAATCAAATAAATGCAGCTTCGGTGGACATAAGAGACTTCTTTCAAAAACATTTAAAAATCTTAGGTACCCCAAACACTTTAACAGTAGTGTATTAAAAAAAAAACGGTTGCCCTCGAGTTCACACTAGTTTCCTGTCAGAGTAAGCACATGTGTATGTTCAGATCTATTGTTTATTGTTCTGTAAACCTTAACATTCATATAAATGCTGCTTTGGCTTGATATTTTGTTTCTAATCCAAAGACATTCAAAAAAAAATTTATGTGAGGCTTAAGTGTCCAAATACTCTTTGGCACCATTGTACTTTGTCATGAAATGTGAAAATGTCAGGAACCGAAACGCTCATGTTACATGCATGCTTCAGGTTTCATGTATCACAGATGCCATAATCAGATTATGCTCTGCCACAAAAAATCTTCAATGATCAACAACAACAACAACAACAAAAAAATAGTTTATGTGTCATGATCCATCTCATTTCAGTTTTCTCAGATGGAGCTCAAGACGCAGTGTCCATCAGCTCCATGATCAACCCTGAGAACAAGATGGAGTGTGAGAGCAGCTCAGAGTCTGGAACCTTCTCTGTCGACTCCATCGTCGAGGGGCCAACCAAATGAAAACCCCTCACCTGCACCAATCTCCCATCTAATTCAATTGTTTCTGTGTTTTAACTAAAAGTATTATGATTCTGAAAGCAAACCCTACCTTATTGTTCAACAGTTTGTAGTTAGTACTGATCAGGTTGATCATTGTGGTGTTTTTCAACTTTTCAAGATTTTCATAGACATGGGTGTTTCTCAAACAATACAGTTTACAAGGCTGGCTATGTTTCATGCTGTTTGATAGCTTCAGTTTGTTTACTTTTAATGGTGCAGTTTTTAAAGTTTAGAATGATTCATGTCCACTCTTTTACACTAGCGAAAGAAATTGCAGAGCACAACGATTTATTGTCACATATCAGTTGAAGCTCAGTATTGCTGTCATTGGGCCTAATGGACAATCGAACTTCTTCCCATGACCTTCAAGATTCAAAGTATATGAGCTCTTCTGCAGCATCTCCACTGAGTTGAGTTAGAAGAGATACTATTAAATTATGCTTCAATCTCACAGTGAACGGCTTGTTTATTTATGGCCATCACTAAAGAACATCATTTCACTTTTGATGATTTGCATCTACCCTGTTCCTATGCAGGATCCAGCTAATGTTCAGTACTCTTCTGTGCTTTCTTTGTATAATATGAAGCGGTGCCCTTGATTTTAATAGTGTTGGCACAGATAGTGTCCTCAGTCAAGTCACGAATAAATGGTAAAGGAGAAGAGGGACACACAACTTGTTTGTTGCAGACATATTTGTTATGGCAGCATGTGTAACTAAAAACGATGCCATATCCATGTTAAATGCATTTTGGAAATTTCTCAGTGTAATCAAATTTTTACAATTTATGTTTTATTATAATGGAGGGCCATTTAAGATGCTTGCGTCTGTATTTGTTTTGCACTTACATAGAGCTCAGTATTATTAATAAGTAGCTAACTGAGACTTACATTTAATAGCCTTTTTCTAAAAAACGAATGTAAAATCTTGTAGGAATATGCATACTGTATATTCTATTATTAAACAGTCAAGCCATTTTGATTTGGAGATTTTGTACAATTGTTAGACTAGCAGTTCACGGTTTGATTCGTTTGTTAATTTGTTTTCCAGAAGCTGGTTTTATGTAAACATACTGTATTTTGCTCATGATGTGGTGAGCTCTTTTTCACTGACACCATGATGTTACAAATATTTTTTATTATTGTTATGATTATAAAACAATACAAAATCTAATTTGCAATCGTTGTGTGTTTATATGGTCTCATGTTCAGTGGAAATGATGAGCGCCTTTCACAAGGCATGCCTGTTGAGAGCGCGTGATAAAAAATCCCAAATGAAAATTACTTGTATTTTCTTTGCTCTGCACCCTGAAAACATTCATTTGATTCTGCCCCATCTGCTGTAATCAATAACCTGACCATCTTGTGTGTTTTTTTTTTTTTTATTAAATGCACTTACTCTTAATTTCATCCCCCAGTGGTTTTAGTGAGAAGAATGTGGAGTTACCTATATGGCTTCGGCATTATAAATCACTTCTGGAGAGCAGATTGTACAGCAGTATCGATTGATCCTGATATATCACAGAAATTTACTGTCACTTCTGTTTTCAATTAAAGATACAATCAGTCAGATAATGACTTAATTGGATTTTACAGAAGATTGAGTTTTATTGTCCCGTGCTTTACGAGTTTAGTTAAGGAAGGCCGCTTTATCATAGGCTGTCAGCACTGGGCTCCGCCGTGCCGCCGTGTCCTTCTGTTGCTGCTTCAGGTTTGTGTTCCAGCGACAGCCTGAAAAGTGTCTGTGGATTTGTTTTCCTTGAGCTGCTATTGTGCCATCAATCACCTTGGCTGCATGAAAGATAAAGCCGCCCCTGTCCCAAAGTCTCGGTGCATACTGGAGGGAGGGGGACAGGTGCTAGAGCTGCATTTTCTTAAGTCAGGGCTTTGGGATTTAAGAGAGGAAGAGGTCATCATAAAAGTGTTTGATGACTGTGTGGTCTGAAACAAGGCCCGGTTTAATCTGTAATAATACATTTATTTGAATTGAATGCATTTTATTTCAATGGCGTTGTAAAGATAATAAAGAAGATTACTGGACGGTGAGAGGAGAATAGAAATTGCAACATTAATAAAACCTTGACAGTCAAATATATGGAGAACATGCAGTTGCTTGTTGTTTTGAAGTACTCAAAATTACATATTTTCTAAAAATCAATGATTTAATTCAAAATCAAATATCGCCATACTTTATTATGCCTGAGTACAATATTATGGTTGCATATTATTTGCCAGCATATCAGTGAGAGTAAAAGAATACAATTAGTGTTTTAAATAAAATAAAATAAAAAGATTTGAGGAAATTTAGCATTACATCACTTGCTCGTCAATGGATCCTCTGTAGTGAATGGGTGCCGTCAGAATGAGAGTCTAAACAGATGATAAAAATACGACTCTAGTCCATCAATTGACATCTTACAATAAACACATCAATCATTACGTCGTTTTTAACCTTTACTTATGGCTGAAATATAAGTCCTCAATCCATAATATTACTTTTTGCAATGAAATGCTGTCTGAATCAGAAGAGAAATATGCACAGGTCAAGCACCAAGCAGAAACCGTTCTAAACAAATATGTCTGTGAATTTTGATGTGGATTATTGTAATGTTTTTAGCTGTTTCAGCTGTTTGAACACTTATTCTGATGGCACCCATCCATTGGTTAACAAGTGGTGTAATGTTAAATTTCCCTGTATCTGTGAATGTAACAGCATGAATATGAAACCCTTTTTCCCAGGCACAAAAAGTTGTAAATTAATACAGTAACTGTACAAATAAGCTGTAAAAAGTCTGATTGATTGGATATGAAGCTGTCAGTCAGTTACCGACAATGTCTCAGTTATTGTTCTAACTTAAGAGTTTCAGTTGCTCTTAGTTGTATAATTTAACCCATTAGAATGGGTTAGAATAGCTATAACAACTATTTTGTTGTCTGCCTTTGTTCATGTTGAGATGGAGAGGGTGTGTCGGGGAGGTGTGGGTCCTGTCAGAGGCTCAGTGATTTGGGTGCCCTTGGAGGCTCTGTCTATACAGAGAAAATAACCAGACATTTCACCGGACAGATGTCCCATCATTACTCACAACATTGAAACTATTGGCTGCCTGTCAGAGAGCCGCAATGAAAGAGCAGCCTGATTGGCTCTCAATAGACAGCTCACAGACTCAACATTTAGTCTATTCATAATTACCACTATAAACCTCAATCAAAACCGACAGGAAGTACAAAAAGATCAATCAAATTAAATAAAAAGAGAAATGCTGAGTTAACTGCAGAATCAAACTCTATAAAAAAAGCATACTTTTTGTATCAGTTTTTTTTTACATGTGTTAGAAAGGTATTCAGTCAAAACTGCAGTACAACAAAGTGCAAATATTTAGATTAAACAGATATGACATGGGTGGATGTCAGTGCTCAATGGCTGAAACCTTAGAACTTCTTACAAGCAGAAATAACAAGTAGTATTTTGTGTCTGTAACCAATGGTAGCACTATTGTTTCCTCTGAGATTAATCTCTATTATTCTCATTTGTAAATTGCTGGGATAACGGCATTTGCTAAATTAATCATGTAAATGTAAATTATTAGGGAGTACAATAGGCCTACCTCCCACACTGAGTGGTTGACTGTATAGGTTTAGTTTGTGTCATTTACTCAGTTGAGACATTTACTGGCTTTATTCTGTCGTTCAGTATAAAACAGCTTTTGGGCTCCACGTAGATAAAGTCTGTAGTGCTGTTAACAGTGGTTCACTTAACCCACAGAACATTTTGACTACACTTTATTTTAAGGTATCCTTGTTACAGTTCAATTATACATTAATGTACTGAGTAATATTAACATGTACTTACTATATGGTTAGGGTTCCTTGCATGTAATTATGTATAATTAATTGTTATTATAATAGTAACATGTAACTTTAAGGACACTTTAAAATAAGTGTTACCAAAATGTTCAATTGTATCCTTTCACCAAATTAAATTTAAACTTTTTAAAAAACGTCTTTATTTTGAATTAGTGGTATTATAACTTTATTACTTTTAGGAGTATTGTTTCTCTTTGTCCAAACATCAAACTTTCCTTCTCTATTCTCTCCCAGGTCTATAAGAAATTGTTACTTACTAAAATTATCTTCCGAATGGATTTAATCTGTAAAACTGTCATGTAGAAATAAAATACCATATACATCTTAATCTCATTTTTTAGGCCTTTGGCTTCATTCAATTTCTTCACCATATACTGTATAATTAATTACCTTCAAAAGAGCCAGATACTTTACTTGTAGAAAATAAAGCATTAGCCTATAGTTGTTAATATTGTGAATTGTACTCCTTTTACATCTAGAGGATTTGTGTAGATTCTGTGTTCATCTTCATTTTTTACATTTATTGATGTCAATCATATCCAATATAAAAAATTTATTTAAAATATGTAAAACATTTTATATACATATATTTAAATCTAAATATTGTTTTTTATTTGCAGTGTATGTTTTTCTCCTTTTTTCTTTTCTTCTTTTGTTTTTTATTTTATCTTATTTTATTTTTATTTTTTTTATTTTTTTATGTAGCCTATTTATTTTCTGCAGTGTTTGGTGAGAAACGTAAATAATTTTATTAGCATTTGTGTTGTCCTCCCACTCCCCTTGCTGTGAATTCCCCTCGCCAAACACAGACTGCATGCGGCATTATCGTCACCTTGAAATTTCATCTGCTATTTTCCAATTAAAAGCTTAATAGCCCTGGAAACCGAGTTCATGTGGTGAAGTTTACCGTGGCCCGCAGTTCTCAAAGTTGTGCTGCCGGGATCCCATTACGTGCTTGAATAAACCCATTTAGGAACAGAAACGGGACTCGAGGGTGCCCGGTGTTGAGTTTCACTGGACTTTAAAAGCGATGGGCATCAGTTTAAGAAAGGTGTGCTGCAATTTACACCCTACGTCGCGCGCCAAATTGCATTTAAAATCCGTGTATGTTTACTGTGTGCACAAAAACAAATAGACTTGTTTAATGCAGTTGACATCGCCCAGTTCGTTTGATTCAATTAATTTTTGTTCATTTGATCCTTCCAGAATTAATTTGGTACAAGCCCAAATCATGTTGCTCAATTAACTCTTGCTGCATGTCGGACTATTCAAGATTTTTCATGGGAATAAGTTAAGAGCTCATTCAAATGCAAACCATTATATTATTGTCGCCTGTGTTTAATTCGAATTCACAGCGTGAGGTTGAACTAAATACCAAAGTGGTTGCAGGATTTTCATGAAAAGCGCACAGCAGTTAGGCTGTGTGAATTCTTCTCTACATTCCCAGTTAATTCTTGAAATTACTGCACTCCTTAGAGCCTCATACGATGTTGAAAAATTGCTGTGGGTCCGAATTCAAACAACAAGTGAAAATGATAGATTATAATTGTTTATAATTCTCTTCATTATTCCACAGTATGCGTATAACATTTTTTTAACCTGTTAAAATATGTTCTGTGAATTGAATTAGACAGTTTAAAAATAATTTCAAATAATTATGTTAATTACCGACGTTTCACGATCACAGGTCAGTTGTTTTATGTATTTTGCTAATTAAGCTCGTTTCTCGGAGTCGATTTGTTTCTGGTATAGCCTATAGTTAGCAAACGCTAACTAACATTATGTTTGTGATATAGCCTACTTGTGTTGTGTTTAAAATAAGAAAATAAATAAAGAAATGATGCTATGCTATGCCATGCTATGCAGAATATGAACTTTTCCTGTTATTTAGGCTTTAAGCTTTTTAACAAAAAATTAATGAAACAGCTGTTTGTAAGTAAAGACTATACAAATGTTTGAAAGGTCAGAGATGTGGCTAATTAAAAAGCATTATTAAAATGTCAAATGCATGGCTGTTTGTATTAGAAGGTTGCACGTCGGCAAAAAAGGCTATCCCACAAAATTCTAACTGTAATTATAAAAGCGAGACTTCCTCCCTCCATCCAGTGTCAGGGGAATGTAAATTGCTCGTGACCGTGATGTGAGAAATAGAAGTCACTCGTTAGTGCGTGTCAGATCGCCTGATGCACTTCTTTATTGCGGGGCGAAAGGTGGATCCTCGTCTTAAAGAGTCAACACCTCTCATCACGAGTGTAGCGAGCCAGCAGAGGGGCTTGATCTCTTGACTATACTTGACAGCACTCTTCCTCTACATCTTATCTGATGCACTTGCGCCTCTGGCACCTCTGGAAACGACTTGAGAAATGAATGGCTACGGATCGCCCTATCTCTACATGGGGGGCCCGGTGTCCCAGCCGAGAGCGCCCCTCCAGAGGACCCCCAAGTGTGCTCGCTGCAGGAACCACGGGGTGCTCTCCTGGCTGAAGGGGCACAAGCGTTACTGCCGTTTTAAGGACTGCACTTGCGAGAAATGTATTCTGATAATCGAGCGACAGCGGGTCATGGCTGCTCAGGTGGCGCTGAGGCGGCAGCAGGCGAACGAGAGTTTGGAGAGTTTGATCCCGGAGTCTCTGAGAGCGCTGCCGGGCATCACGGTGGGGAGCGGAGAGCAGAACCCGCGATCAAGCGACATAGACCTGCGCTGGAGCTCAGAGACGGTGACCCCTAAACCGCCGCAAGGTAATCGCTTGTGTTATTTGAGACATTGTACTCTTTTGAACTTCGTTTTAGGAACGCGTACAGCGTTTTGCACGTGGGAAAATTCTCCCAAATTCATTTTTATTAATTATAATTATATCGTATTTTTATTATTGTTTTAGCCTATATATATTTATATAGGCTACATATATAAAAGAAACAGAATGATCTTAACTGAGAACGCGACTGAATTCTCTTGAAATAACTTCACAACATAAAAAAAATCACAAATATCTAACAAAAATTATCTTTGCAATNCTAGTTTTATTATTGCTTTAGCCTATATATATATATATATATTTATATAGGCTATATAAGAAACAGAATGATCTTAACTGAGAACGCGACTGGATTCTCTTGAAATAACTTCACAACATAAAAAAAAATCACAAATATCTAACAAAAATTATCTTTGCAATTTCAGCAACAGTCTTACTGATCGAGACAATATGATAAAGTTGCAGAATGCGGGCATTTTTATTTCCTGGAGCCCGTTTTCCTAAACCGGAAAAAATACACTTATAATAAGAACTGTTATTATTAATTTGTTTTAATCAAAGATACATTTTATTCTTATTATTATGGTGTTATTTACCTCACAAACACGTTTATTACACCAACAGTTTTTTTTTTTTTTTTTTTTTTTACATTAGATTAAAATAGCTACATCCCTGAATGTTCTGCTAAATTATTTAGTCCGAATTATTAAAACACAAATATTTAGGACAATCCGGCATGAAGCCGAACGAAACTGGCATCGGCCCACCATTCGTCATAAACTTGGATCCTTGAAAGATTATTAGTATTAGTATATTGTTTTATTCTGTGATCGACAGTGCACATCACAGATGCTGTCATTTCAGAGGAAGGTCAAGCTGAAGGTAAAATGTTTCTAAAATAATCAGTTTGCAAAACTGTAGTTAAGTGGAATCGACGAGAGATTTTTCAGTGCCACCGCGTCAGCGTTTTTATGTGAACAGCTAATAAAGTCTCCCATTATAAATCACAGCAGTGCTGACAGGTCAATAACCTGAATGTTGCACTTCTAGTCTGCAGAATCGGACAGTGTTTGAGTATAGCGAGTTAGCTGGACTTTAATGTGTTTAAAGTTAAGCTATTAACTTCAGCTGTTTAAAAAAATGTCAGGCCTTCAAAGATTTTAATGAATGTTACATTTAGATTGACAGTTATATAATTATATTGACTGTATAACATTTTAATGTTGCTGCAGCATGCTGTATTACCATCTTTGATTATACAGTTCATAATGCTCATGAGCTCTTTGCTTGTGTGTGTTTTCCAGACCTAAATGAGGACCTTTCTGGTGAGCAGTCTGGTGGAGAGAACGGTGGTAGTGCCAGCGACAGAGAACCAGAACCAGCCAGCTCCCCAGAGGAGTCCAAACCTAATCTTTGTTGCACCCCTGACACCTCAGACCCGACTCCCCAGGTTGAGGAGTCCCGCTTTGGCCTGTCTAAATCCTGCACCGACCCAGAACCCAAAGCTGACAACCCCAAATACTCCCCTGAGCCCAACATCCTCATCGAAGGCCTCTCAGGCTCGGTATCTCTCCCTTTCAGCCTGAGAGCCAACCGACCTCCACTGGAGGTCCTGAAGAAGATCTTCCCAGCCCACAAACCAGCAGTCCTGGAGCTCATCCTGAAAGGCTGCGGTGGGGACCTGGTCGGAGCCATCGAGATCCTGCTCTCCAGCCGTTCTACGATAAAACCAGAAAAGGTTCTGTCTGAGAGCTCAGATGCTCTGGTGCTCCCCTCGAACGGCCATCTCTTTGAGCACCCGCTGAGTTCGTACCCGGTCTCGTCTTCCAAGTGGTCGGTGGGCTCGGCCTTCCGTGTTCCCGATTCCCTGCGCTTCTCCTCAGAGCCTTCTGCTGGAGTTGTACCAGGCCCTCTAAGCATGCCGCTCCAGCACGGCTTCCCTCAGCCGCCTCGATACCCCCTCATGCTGAGAAATTCATTGAGCCGTGGCCAAGCCGGGCCGTTCGTGCACAACGATGTGACTCTGTGGAATACCATGACATTACAGCAGCAGTATCAGCTGCGCTCACAGTACGTCCCTCCGTTCTCAGGCCCCTCAGCCGGAGTGATCCGCAGCTCACCTCTCCTCACCAGCAGGCCCACCGAGGAGCATCGAATCAGCATCCAGGAGGACAGCTGTCCTGTCATTGCCAAACAGAGCATGTTTGCTGCAGATGAGGAGTATGATGAAAGATCTGACTCCTCAGACTCCAGGATCCTGAACACTTCCTCCTAACTCCTCTGCGGTTTCAATAGGTGGATGAAAAAACAAGCACTGAAATATGTTTCAAATGAGTTCTTGAAATGATACAAAAGAGACACTGCTCATCTAGGAGCGCATTGAAAAGATATACAGTGCATTACTTGAGGTATTGTATTTCTAACAGATTTGAGGTTGTTGTGCCAACTTAATCATGTGTGGAATAACATTAGCTTTAAATTTGGGGAGGAAATAATTAAGGTACTATTTGACCAAAAAGTCTGAATAACTTAATATATTTGAGCACAGTGATCTCTATTTCCACTTTGCATGAAATGTACCATTGATAACAGTTTAATGTAGAAATATTCCAGCAGTCCTGCATGTAAAAGTATGGCAAATAAATCTTCCATGTACTGTTATTGTCATTGTGTTTACCTCAAATACCTACATGTATTAGATATCAGCAAAACGAAACTCTTTAAAATAAAACAAAGAAAGAATTATAAAACTGCCTTAAGATATAAAACATGTCTTCAAAAATTCAAATAGCAACTCTTTAGAATAAAAAAATTAAATAAAACTTACACCTTGTATTCTCCTCGTATTTAATCCCCCACAAATTCAGTTCTCATGCCTACTGCAAAGAACATTTATGCAGTAAGAGCAGCTGTAAAGCAGGCCATATCTTAATATATATATATATATATATATATTATGTATTATGTAATTATTAAGTCTACCACTAACAATAGTCAATAAACTTTTCGTCATCATTCTCTTTATTTGTCATTCATAATAATGTAACATTCGCTAAATGTTATCTGATGATTTACGTTACTTAACGTAAATGTGAAAAGCGTGATTATAAAATGAACGCAATGTATTTTTCTATTTGGAAAAAAAGTTTCAAATGGATCTAAGTGCAAGCGTTTATCGTTGACGAAATGAGCAGAAAACTGAGCTAACTGCGCCATCTAGTGGACATTCTTAACAATAGAGAAACTTTCAAAAATAGGCACGCTTCCAAGTGTGGCATTATTTGTAGAAACATAACCCACACACCTAGCCAACATCAAAGGCAATTCTAAACAATATGTGTAGAATGCATTATTTTATAGGAAACATCAAGATTAAATTAAATTAAAATAATTACAGTAAATCCAATTCTCCATGTTAAAAAAATAAGAATTATTCCGTCATCTTATTGTCAAATGATAATTTCATACTGTATTATTATTATTATTATTATTCTTAGAAATGGAATGTCTCACTATGAAAACATCAATAATGACTCAATACTGTCACCTTGTGATGCCTACCTAGAAGACGTGGCGTCATTAAAGTTGTAATAATTTTCTATCTGTGCCTACAATACGACAAAGCTTATGTTAATTATGCAAATGTAAAACAGAACATTACTCAGGTTCTGATGTAGGATACTGTCCGTACATGATAATACGTAACTTATGGACAACATTCGTTCAGAATGAATGGCGTTTTGTTGTGACTTGTTGCTTATTTAAGACACCCAGTTTAGGTTTCATAGTGTTTATAAACGTACAATGTGATGCTAAACCAGCGGTCGCTGAGTTTGCAGGTGTTGCATTTCTATTTAACACATCTGTTGACTTAACCGAGCGACAGCTTTTAATGCTGACATTTGAATTTGTGCCTCTAAGTCAACAAGGCCCTGTGTTCTCTGATACATCAGCCGGACAGACAAATTATGAGTGGTTAAGCATTCAGCAGGTTGCACGTGTTGCCGATCCATCAAGCGTCTTCAAATGCTAATTAACATAACAGGGAATTCAGTGAACTCACAAATCTCTAGTCTACACTCCGATCAGGTTACACTGTAGTGTGCAACGTGTGACACACCCTGAACTAATCCAGAAGGCCTGTCACTGATCATTGCTTGTAAATAAATATCCTCGAACGTGTCTGACAGCGTTTTGACCATGATGGACCTGCATTTTCACTGCAATAGAAAGTAAACTATTGAATAACCTGACTCCTGAACAATGCAGGCCACTAATATACACAGATATCATAGGCCTCAACACAAGCTAGTCAGCAAACAAAGCCTGTAGCCTAGGGAAATAACGGGATGACAAAGAAACGAAAAAAAAGTCATTTTTTAGGTAGCTAATAAAACAACCACTTGCGTAAGATATTCTATAAATCTTCACGCATAGGGATTGCTAGACAATAAAGACACTGCGATTTTTCTCCGTTTGGCATTGTCATATGTGTTTAGAAAAGGAAAAAGAGAAGATCAAAGCATTCCACATGGGGAAATTGCACCCTGGGTAGCAGTTGGGTTTGCTGGCCGTAACCTTGCTAATAAATTAAGAGGGGAGAAGGGCGAGTGGCAAAGCTGCACCTGCACGGCAAACATCTTCACCACATGTGAGTAACAGAGATGACGGAGCAAGACCAGACAGACAATTAACCGAAATCACCCTAGAAATACCATCCTGCTTACCTATTATAGAAAAAATGTGTTGCCAAATTTAAAGAGATCAGGATAATAGAAACTAGGCTATATGAACATTTTGTTTATTTTTATGTTATGATAGTAGACTATATTAATTTATTGTTTTTAATATGTAGGCCTTTAAAAATATAGCCTAGACGAAAAATTTCATGAATGCATTGACCATATTCTGGAGGCATATTTATTTTTTCACGAACGAAAAAGAGACTGTGAGAGATTACAGTTTGTTTTATGCATTGTGGGAGCAGATTATTCAGATGACGCAATAATAAACTGCCCCAAAATTAAATAAAAAAATAAATAAATGGATGGATGGATGGAAACGTCTTATAGGCTAGTCTACGAGGCACAAACTAGTCTACAGTGAACGGAATATAGGCCTAATGTCTATCCGCATTTTTATTCGTGATGAAAATAACCAAGCCTTCAATAAAGTCCATCATTATTATTAATATTGTTGTTATCGTCATCATCATCATCATCATCATTATTATTAGGCCTTATTATTATTATTATTATTATTTAGCCTAATAGCTACATTTTTTCAATATTATATTTTAAAAAGGCCATATGCTATTTAAATATATAATAAGTTACAGACAACCTACAATTTACGAAGGACAACTATGGACAAAATGCCGCTCTGGATTAGACAGCCTAAAACTGTATGCAAACTCCAACCACATATTTATTGTTTATTTAAACCAAACAAGCTTTACTCTCCCACGTCCCGCATGTGCTGCAAACCCATCACGAACAGTAGCTGTGACATTCTTTAGTGTCAGTTGATTTTACTTTGTTTTGAGAAACATCACACATGCTAGGTCGATCGGGACAAAGAGAATTGTGTTTTGTGTAGCCTTCCCGCATGCTTAGTCAATGTTTTTTAAGTATCGCTTGTTGTGTCAACTGTCATATCACGCTCTATCTAGAGCTGAAAACTGTGTGTAAATGCATCCCCGAAGGGTGGTGCATTGTCAACAACAACTCAGAAAGATATTAATTGGTGTAACAAGAGATCTAGTGTCTTGTTAACAGCCAAACTAATTTGTCAGACAACCGCTCATATCATTAAATTATAAATTGGTCTTTCCGAACTGCAATCTGTATGTAAATAATTATAGCCTAGTGTATTGCAATGTATAGCCAAAATACAGACAAATGTCTTAATTAGCAAGATGAGTAATTTGACATTTATATTTAGGCTATACAACGTTTTAAGATGTGATGTGTTTTTAAAAAAATGGTCGTCCAATTCATAATATAATATAATAATATAATATAATATTTTAAGTAAACAAACAAAAACAAAAAAACACCTGTATGGCAACGCTGTTAGGCGCATTTGAATAAAAATGAAAATCCATCGCCAGTTTTTGCATTCACCAGCTGTAATTTGAATATTGTCAATTAGTGGTTACTTTAGCCACTGCAAGCACATTAACGAAATAGCCTATACAACGTAACTTGCAAAAACGCTTTTGCCATAATATTAAACATAATAATTTTGTTGTCCAAACATTCAAGGGTAGTTTAACAAATGTAAACCGAGGGTAGCCGAATAATTATAAAATATGAAAATCGTTTATTGTTTAAGCAACTGCCAAAGTGTCAAGTTTGTTTTTTTCTTTTGTTAAATATTTTTTTTAATAGCTACTAGTAGCTACTCAAGTGCCATGTATAGCCTAAGCTGGAAAAATAATTTAACATACCTGATAGCAATAAATAAAAGCCTATATGTATGAGCCGAAAAATGGGGGTTTGAAACTAGACGTATTAAACAGCTGAACCCCCATTGTCCTCCGTGATTAATTGATAGTTTCCTAGGAATGTTTTATTTGTAACTTCACCCCATTAAGAACTTCGTTCAAAGAGTGATTCCAATTCCAGCCAACGGGGAAGCTCCGTTCACATCAAGCCAATCGGGACATGCTGTCACACGCCGTCTCCTGATTGGCTCGTTGTGAGCGGAGCTTCCCCATTGGCTGTGGCAGATTTGCTGCGCGGATCTTAGAGTTGAAAGGCTGAGAGAGGCTCTCATCACATCACAGTGACAGATCAGGTAGAGTAAATGTCGCTCACTGATGTTTATGTGAAGGTGGCCTGATTTTCCCTGGAGCAGCGCCTTTTATCGCTTCAACAGCTCTGGGTATAGTCTTACAGGGACTCTTGGATATCCACTCATCCTGTTTTGGTCTACATTGGTTAGGTAAGTGTCTCTGAGAAAAAAATATACAACAACAAGTCAGAATGGCACTGTTGTGTTTTTTTTTTTTTTTTTTAAATATAGGCTACTGTAAAAAGTCAGAGCAGAGTTTTAATTTTTGAAAAAAAAATCAATCCAAGTTACAAGCTGCAGTGCTAAATTTAAATGTTTTGAACCTTATTTCTGATGCAAATCTAATTTGACTCTTTGAAACCTCAAGTACAAACTGCAATAAATAATTGACACGTTAAATTAATTAAAAATATTTATTATAGAACTCCTAAAATAATTGACTAATTAGTCCTCTTTTCTTTTGGACAGCATCTATTTATACGCGTCCTGAAAATGACGGATCTTTCCAGCACGGAGTTTGAGATCGACGTTGAGGGCCTGGAAACGGAGAGCGATGATCAGGCGGTGTTCACCGGCACCGGAGAGGACGACGCGGGGAGCAAAGACGACGACAAAACCAGCCGCTTAAACCTCGGCTCTGGAGACCAGCGCAAACTGAGCCGCACTCCGAAATGCGCTCGCTGCAGGAACCACGGCGTGGTGTCTTGTCTGAAGGGGCACAAGAGATTCTGCCGGTGGAGAGACTGCCAGTGCGCGAACTGCCTGCTGGTGGTGGAGAGACAGCGCGTAATGGCTGCTCAAGTGGCACTGCGGAGACAGCAAGCGACTGAGGTGAGAACACGCAAACTAATGGCCCTTTATCGTTATCAGTATGAAACCGAGGGAAACGAAATATAAGCCTAAAATCTTGAGCAAGTGAAACAAAACTTTTCTGAATGTAGTCAGTCAGATTACTGCGTTGCAACAGTGAATAAAAAACGGCTTAACCCCCCATAATCTAATCCAAAATGCTACGCTATAGAGTCAAATGTCTTACAATTATGTATCATTCAATTTTAGGACAAAAAGGGAATATCCGGGAAGCAAATACCAGTGGAAAGACGAAGTATATATCAGCGACACATCCGCCCATCGACCATGCTGGCAAAAAGTATTTTAGAAGGTGGGTTTAAAACAATTAAACAAATCGCATGCATAAATTGAGAACTCTTCCTTGCTTCTTATTGATGGTTGATCTTTCTGAACTTTTGCCCCTTTTCCTTCTTTTTAAAACTAATTTTACCCCTCTTTTTCCTCTTCTCTCAGCCTTTCTTGGACTTCTGTCCATTTCATATTAATTCACTTGGTTCCTCTCTGGATATTTTCATGGCGTAAGCTTCTCTTTTAAATCAAAAATTGTGCTTGATATTATTGATGCTCAAAATTTAAAAAACACATTAATGTGTAAACTAAAAATTTAATTTGAAAAAAAAAAAAAAAAAAAAAGGTTTTGAATTAATTTAGAAATTCTTAACAGAAAAATCTTGTCTGTTGTTATGTGTAAATAAAACCAAACTCATCTTCTTTATTGACAGGATATCGTCCAGTGCAGAACGACCCATTTCTGGCTGCCAGTCCTGCTCTGCCCCCTCCTCTGAGCGACCGCATGAGGAAGAGACGAGCCTTTGCCGACAAGGAGCTGGAGACCATCATGCTGGAACGAGAGTATAAAGAACGAGAGCTTCTCGAGTCCAGCCAGCCCAGCTCTGCCTCGCTCTTCCTCCCTGGCAGTATGGTTCATGCTGCTGAGTATAACTCCTACAAGACGGCCTTCTCATCCTCCTCGGCCTCTTCCACGGTCGAGCCTTCTCCCAAAGACCTCTGTGGTTTTCTGCCCGGCTGTCTGGATCTCTCCCTGCAGTATGCTGCCACAGGTGGGACGACAGCTAACGTGGAGCTCATCTCCTCCAATGTGAGCGTAGCGACCACCTACCGCCAATACCCGCTCTCACCGCGCTTCGTAATGTGGCCACGGAGCAGCAGCGGTATTAGCGATGCCCTCTTATACCAGCAGTGTCTCCTGAACGCCACGGCAGTCCAGAACTTGAAACCTGGAGCAGTTTGGGATCCAAAGATGATGACCTCCACCGAGAGCCACCCGCCCGAGCAGGAGCCGGCCGCGTCCAGGCTCGAGGGCTCTCGAGTGGCTCCAGAGCCGTGTGACCTCCAGCCGGGGCCCAGAGAGGCTCAGACAGGACTTGGCCAAAACGGAAATGCCCGGTCAGCCTTCTCGCCTCCTAAGAGGGTGTATGGACAAGCTTTTCCTCCTCATGCAGGGAGCCATGAGCATGTGATCAACAACATGAGCAAAGACACTGCCAAGCACACACTGTCCATGAAGCTCAACTCCTTCCATTCCCTCATACAGCAGACGCTCAATGACAAGAATCCAGAGATGAGTGGGCCGTACTGTAAGGAACTGCTAGAGGAAGCGGCGAAAAAGTTCAAGGAGGGTACCGCCAAAGACACAGTAGGACTCAAAAGCTCAGAAAGAGCGGGAAAGGACCTTGTAGCAAAGCCGAGGAGCACCAAGGTCACCGCAGGAGAGTCTCTGTCGTTCTCAGTGGAGGCCATATTAAAAAGACCCGCACTTTCTTTAAATCGGACATCCCAGTAAGGCTTCCTGTAAAAAAAAAAAACATTCCTAAAAGTACTTGTTTGTTTTGTACTGACTGTATATTTATTCACACACACACACACACACACACACACACACACACACGTGTATTTGGAAGTTTAGCAGAGAAAAGACAGAAAATGATTAATCTAAGCAGCATCTAAAACAATTTTTGCTGCTTTTTGACACATCTGTATATATAAAAATGTACATACCATTTCAGACATGCATGTTGTACATTATAATACATCATAATGTGTAGAGTATTTAAATGTAAATGTTAATTTTGCTACTTTAAAAGTGTCAATAAAATGAAAAATGTTCCTATATTATTTTGGAATTGTGATATTATTTTCACAAAGTAATTGTGCTTATATTAAAGTAGGATTTGAATCCATGCTGTAATGATCAATAATATTATTTTATGGTAGAACATTATAATAGAACAAAGGGGGAAAAACAATACAGAAATGATTTAAAATACAAATACAAAATTTTAAAACATACTATAGAATAATTATAATGACTTTGGTACATTTTAACAAACAATTACTGCTTGAGATGTTCATGCTTTTAATTTCTTATTGAGATCCACACAGCCACTGTGTTGTTTGTGTCTTAAGAACTAGTGTGACCAACTAGCATTTAGCAAAGTGGTAATCAGTCTTACTTTTTAGATTCAAATTAGACCATTTTTAATGTAACATTTTAAAAAGCTACGACCAGTCTTTAAGAAAAAATCTGATGACTAACTTATAAGACTTATCTAAAGATTTCAGCAGCTGGCCCCAGGCTGGATTGTGGCTTTTACAGAACAGCAGTGACACTGTTTGTTGTTACTACATTCTAGAGTCAATGTAAATATATGCAAATACTGAAACTATATAAATGTGATTCTAATTCAAGGTTCAATTCTGGACAGGAATGACGATGAGTATTTTGTGTACAATTTTATAGACGTGACAATTTACATCGGCCAATGCGTTTGTAAAGTAACCATGAAAAAAAGACAAATGATTCTGTTTATACTTATTCCACTTTATGTGCAAATATGGAGCACCTGCTCAAGACATTAGTTATGTCTACATGTATCACAGATGTCGTTGATGGAAACATGAGAAGTCCATAAATTGTAAAATACCTTTTACAATTCATTTTTTTTTCAAAACATTAACTTTAGCTGACGTCAGATTTTGCTGGGCCGTATGTAAATTCAGCAATTGAATGAAGACAACAGATTCGGAGAGTAAAAACAGACAGCTAAATGGAGAAAAAGAAAGTAAACAAACAATCTTTTGCTACATTAAGGCTTATGTCTGATTTCATTCTCCTAAACCGTCACTGTTTTTTAGTCAGACTAATAAAGTGAAATTACACATACGTAAACTACAAACGAATGCAAAATTGAAATAATAAATGTTAACAATATAAGACTGAGACATTATAGTTTAAACACTCGTTGCACAGTTCACTTGTTCAGATGGAATCATTTCTGGCTTCAAATGGAGCAGAGAATAGTCTCTTAGGAAAGACCTCTGCACGATATCTCCTAAAATGACTGAGAGGCTAGCATGAAATTATAGATTGACTGCAGCTGTTCTGTTAGTCAAATTCTGCCTTTTTAGAAAGAATTTAGATCTACAACCCTGAAAACATCCTGCTTAGACAATACGTCTTAAGAAACGATCATATCGTCTGTATCACTAGAGGGTTGTTCTGTGCTCATTGTGGCTTTTATCTCTTCATGTATTTACTGTAAACATTTTCTTTAATACCTTGCGATGTGGAAAACGGGTCAGTAATTATGCAACAGAGAAGAAAATTTTTAGTTCAAACACGGTGAAGTCAGTGAGGGTACATAGACAACTGTAGCAGTAGTAAACTGGATCTGCTGATGAGCCCTGTTCCCATAGTGTCAGATTTAGCACATTAGCAAAGTGCCGTCACTTGCAATGCCAGCATGTTTGTTTAGTTCCTTTTACTAGGCCCTTATGTCAGTCCAAGTTAACTTGTCTGTTACTGTAGCACATGAGGAAGGCAGGTCAGATTGTTAACATTGGCTGTGCTGTGTTTTACCACATTTACATTTCCTTAAAGGAATAGTTCACCCAAAATCAAACATTTAACATGAAAATGTGATGTAGATGTAGATGGATTTGTTTCTTCATCAGTACAGATTTGTTGAAAGTTAGCATTACATCACTTGCTCTTCGGTTAAATCCTCTGCAGTGAATGGGTGCCGTCAGAATGAGAGTCCAAACAGCTGATAAAAAAAACCAAACACAATAATCCACAAATAATCGACATGACCGCAGTACATCAATTAATGTCTCATGAAGTTAAAAGCTACATGTTTATTACAATACAATGAAGGGGATCCATTGGTGAGCAATCTGTTTTGATCTACATTTTGATGTACTTCAGGTAAACTATTCCAATAGGCAGAGTTGGGAGTAAGTATGATAATAAGGTTTCTCTTTCAGCGTTAAAAATTTCAAGAGCTCAGCGAGAGTGAGATAATAAAATCAGATTTTGATGACAGACAAAACAGCAAGACAAATGATCTAAATGCAGAAAATGCATTCTTAATCGGCATTTGTTTTTAAATTATGTATTTAAAAAAAATATAGCACCCCTAAAAAATCCTCTTATTTGAGAAGCAAAATATGCAATCTTTTAAGAATAAACCTAGCTAGATTTATGCTTAAAACAAAACAAAAACTGTTAATAGCTAACGGTGTGTATACAAAAAAAATAAATAATAAAAACTTCTTTTTTTTCACTTCCCAAGTAAAAGTATCTTGTTATAAGAACATGTAGAATTTCTTTTACTGGAAAAATACTCATTAAAAATGTTTTGTGCAGTGTTAATAAAGCAACGAGAATGCACTTTTGTTCATTTGCATTGCTGCACGGTTTACACCCAAAACATTTGTCTGTCCAGAGTAAGTGAGGACAACTCAAATTGGCCAGGCCACGTCATTGTTCCGACTAACACCTTCTTTTTCCCTCTTGAACTGGTTTCTCTCCAGGTGCAGAGCAAAGCCATCTCTCAATCTGTTGACTTTGTCACCTCAGTTACTCAGCACACTGAAGACGCTGCGCTTTTAACATACAGATTAAACTGAAGAAAAGTCACACAGGTTTATTTTGACATAAATGGCATACTGCAAATTTTGCCTTGGCTTTTAGCAATGCATGAACAAAAGGGCTAGGCTACAAATTTTGTTACCCTCATTTCGGTACCAGCAGCTTTTGTGTGGAATTCCTGCAAGGCAACTTGTAATATAATAAGAAATGTGTAGCTCAGAAGCTTCTGTCAAATTTGCGGCTCTTAATTACCATGTTTGCTAAGATGACAGCTGATGAAGTCAATGCGGGCAGTTGAAGTTGTGTCTGCTCACACACTCTCACACACACACACACACACACACACACACTCACACACTACCATCATCCTCTAGGTTTCCATGGTGGAACCTTGTCAGGCAGGTTTATATCATTAACACCTGTGGGATGTTTTTCTTTTCTCCTTCCTTTCACTTACCCCTCTCCGTCAGCGTTTCACCACATGTGCAAAGGTCTTTGTTTTACAACACTCACTGTATTCTCCAATAAATACACAACAGCTGAGTATATCAAGAGTGTCGCCCCTAAACAAACGATGCTGAAAATCTCACCTCCCCCCTTTCATGACAGGTTCATAAAGTAATCAGCCAAAGCGACAAGAAGAGGAGCGTGTGAATTGGGAAACAGAGTAGCAATGAATATCACTTTCAGAAGTTCATATCGAAGCCAAGCCATGTTGCGCTTGTGGTATTTATTCAAAGGGATTATTTACATGGATCCAAACAATAGTACAGTCCTGACCTCCTCGCTGTGCTCCTGCGTTTAAGCTCTCGTTTTTCGTTGTACTTTGTTCGCAACATTTCCAAGACATTCAAGTAGATAAGCAAATCGCCTCAAGTTCAATGCAAATGCTTGTAAATCCAAATGTTTGTAAAGCGCAGCCTGTAACAACATTTCGTCTTGATCTGCCCTGGTTGGCCTTGGCACGTATGTCTATTGCATGTTTTTGTATCGCTTATTCGACTGTTATTGTTGAGGGACATTTCGTGTGATTTTAGCATGAGTGTTTTGTATGTACAAGAGCAGCAAACTATCTTCTGTATCCAGCAATGCATGGTCTTAATTTGCTTTTCTGAAAGGAACATGGAAATTGTATGGAAATCCTTGGAGAGAGGCATCAGATTTTACTGCAAAAGTCATTTTCGAAGATCTTCGCTTAGGCTCATTTACAGTGTCCTAGCAAGAGAGCCAAGCAAAGATGCCATCGCCAAAACCACAGAGGACAACATAATAGAAAATACACTTTGACCTGTTCTACTGAGCTCATTTTGCTGATTTGTTGTAGATAATCGCTTGCCTGTAACCACCATAGACACTGGGAAAGGTACACTGTCGATATATTGAAATATTTTAGAAATGTATACTTTTATTCAGCAAGGATGTATTGAATTGATCAAAAGTGACAGTAAGGATTTTTATATTGCTACAAAAAAGTCGATAATAAGCTTGAGCAGCAAATCAGCGTATTAGAATGATTTCTGAAGGATCATGTGACACTAAAGACTGGAGTAATGGACTTTGCCATCACAGGAATAAATTTAAGTTATTTTCAATTTTTAATAATATTTCACAGTATTACTGTTTCACTGTATTTTTGATCAAATAAATGCAGGCTTGGGAGCATAAGAAACTTCTTTTTAAAAACATTTTTAATAGTGGTTTTAAATGGCAGATTTTGACCTCTACGATCCTGCATATTTAGTTACTTCATTGGATCATCCTATTAATTATCATGAATATACTCAGGGCCATTTATTTTTCTCAAGCACATGTAATGCATTCAGTGAGGAAACATTAAGAAGTCATTAACAGAGGGGCTCAGTTCCCAAGGGGGCACTCATGCGGTAGCTTTGCTAAAGAAGTTATCACCCATTATTGGAGTCCAATGACAAAACACAGCTCTGTTTTCCCAGAGAGCATGCTGCTGGCTTCCCAACTCTGTCCACAAACCCTCAGCTTGGGGTTAAGAGTCCGGCCCCTGAGGCTACTTGACATCTGCCCTGGCCGTGGCTCTCTGATTCCTCCTCTCTGAGCATTCTTGGGGTGCTGCCTGCTGGGAGAGAGGTCTCGCTTCCCTCGCGCAAGCAGCCCTAACAAAGTCTTGCTGAAAGACCGGGCGAAGGGAAAGAGATTACATGTCAGGTTAAGAGTGGG
>SCHK01218875.1:567-13660 GCA_004124795.1 Poropuntius huangchuchieni
AGATTTTCATTTTTGGGTGAACTATCCCTTTAACATTCTCATTGCAAAACCATAATAAAACTGAAAAGTGTAAAACAAAAATGTACTGTTTTATTTCTCTGTATATAAGCAACTGGTGTCAATAATAGTAAATCATCAAGACAAGTAAATGGCACAATAGTACAAAAGGCAACAAAGAGTAATAAAATGATTTCTGGAAGAACACAAGACAAAGACCAGCCAAAAAAAAAAAACCGCTATCAGTTGTTACTTAATTCGGTCATATGTCGGTAATTGCCCTTGTCAGCACAATGGATGTGCATATTAGTCTTCTCGTTGTTATCTGCTAAATGGCATCTCAGTAACTTGGCCATCAGTAAGTACTGAACACAGTGTCTGTGTGTGAGAACAGCTAAGTCTTGCATATCGGATGTCTAAAACTGGGCCGTCTGGAGTAAAAGAGAGAGAGAGAGAGAGAGAGAGTCTAAAAGGTTAAATATAATGTGGAATTCATCTTGAAAATGTAGATATTACATGTGTATTTTGCTACCACGTTAATGAACAGACATATGCAGCTTCTAATAAAGACAGTAGAATAAATATACAGTTTGTTCTCTCTATATAAAGCTTCTTTTTTAAAGTGTGTTAATTATCTGGAGCGTTCGGTGATGTCAAATAGGTCTCACTAAATACATGGTTAAATATTAATGCTGTACTGTATGTGAAACTGAAGCTTCTGCTGTACTTGAATTACAGGTAGCAATTTACAATGTCTGAGACACATAACAGCGCTGCTCACGAAGGTTTGGGGTCAATATATTATATAAATATTCATAGCACATTCATTAGCTTTATAATTTTGTTTTTTTCCTTTATCAAGCCATGTTCTATGGTCACTGCTTTTTTACCATTAGGTTAAGCAACTCAAAAGGTTTTTACAGTAATCCTTGTTGCAATATCAGTTATGTTGCACTTTAACCTACCATGTTTGAGCATTTTATTTGCAGCAATTAAAGCTATCTTTGAGGTTTATTTTAACCGTGGTGCTCTACTGCGTATCTGCAAAGGCCAATAAAAAGGGATGTGACATAATTTATATCCATAGACAAGAAAACCGGTGCTTCTATAAATCTAATCCTATTCAGTGCCGCAGTCATGTATTCTTTGAATCTTATTATTGAATGTATTGTTTTGTTTACACATCATGTATATGCATTCAGGCAGCTTATTATATCGCCTCCTTTATAAATACATTATGTCAACATTAAGAACAATGTGTACTTAAAAAGACTGCATTATCTAACTATAATAATTTCAATCATGAAGATAGCCAAATCGTTCTGAACACTAAGCATCAAAAACCATTCACAATTAAGCTTTATGTCACTGATCTCTTAAAGCTCCTGATGTTAATAAAAAGTACTCTTTTTCTGTCCATTTAATTCTGATTTATTTATTATTCTTATTGAGCAACCTGACAGAGGTGGTAGATTATATGAATATAAATCCGCTTTTTAAATCGGCTTTACTGCCAAAGATCCAGAGCTTGTCTGTTATGAGTCAAGATTCAAGCCTGTGAATTCCATAGTGGTTAAAATCTGAACTGAATTTTCCAGAACTGAATTTGAAACATCCTCCATCCATTTCTGACAGACAGCTGATGTCAGTTTGCTATAAATTATGACCATAATTATACGTATCTTTCGAACTTTGTAAAGTTTGCCTAAAAATGACGACTGCTGCCTATTATTCAACTACACGATTTTTGGCGGTCATTCAAAAAAGAGAGAGGGAAACAGATGGACACTTAGAAAGGGAAAGACAATCTCAGTCACGCTCTTTTTCCTTTATGTACAGCTTCGTCAACACTACCACACATACACAGACACACGCGTATATAGCCACACACGGGTCTATGTTGGAAAACCGGATCCTGGTGTTGCAATGTCTGCCAGTGTTCGGTACAAAGCCTCAATGTGCATTAAGAATGAATAGGTCTTCAGTTTCATGGCCCTCACTCTGAGTAAACACCTGAGTGGTCAGGGGCTCTTTATACCAGTGATTATCAACCATCTGTGTCTCACATGGCTTTTTATGTCCTCAATTACCCATTCACAGACATTGGCATCTTATTACCAAAGTTCTTGGCATAGTTGAAGGCAATACCTGGATATTTGCTGTACTCATTTTACTAGATTAAAATCCTCAGTATGAATTAAGTTGAACATGATAATGATCATTTTCAGTGCCACATTTATATAGCGCCATGCTAATTTATCTGTAGGCTACCATAATATTTGTCATCATGATATTTTATGACACTACAGTGTTATCCAAACCATATCACATTCACATTGCATGGCCATAATAAAAATGTAAAACAACTATTAAAAGTCAAATCTGACCGTTTTAGTCAATTTTTTCTCTATAGCAAGTTAGCAACACACACACACACACACACACTGTATCACGATTTATGTAGTATTATTTTATAGTATTTATAATTTTTTAGCTTTTATTTTTAGTTTTCATTTTACATTTAGTTTAAGCTTAATTTTGTTATGTGCTTTTGTCTTTTTTTTCAGCTTTTAGCTTTAGTTTATGCTGATTTCAGTTTTAGTTTTTATCATTTTAATTCTTAAACTTACTGTATTTCAGTTAGTTGCCAAGGTAGCATATTTTTTTTTACATTCATTTACATTTATTTTATTAGAACTTAAACATAAAGATTTTTTTTATTTATTTTAGGTTTATTTCAATTAACAAAAACAATGATGATGATAGAAATTATATATATATAGATTTTTTTTTTTTTGATCCTCTAACATAACATTTGTTTTCGTTCCAACAAATGCCCTTAAAATCTTTTTTATGTTACCTCCCAAGCAAAGTATTGCACAATATACATAATCTGGCCATTTTAATAATAGCACTGCACAAAAAATGAAAAGGTTTATTTTTATATTGTGTGGAGGCCTAAAGACAGATTAAAATCTTATAGGAAATACATTGTTTTAAGATACCAGACGCCGCTCTATGCATCCAGACAGTGCGGAAACTTTTAGGTAACCTGAAAGAGGCATTAAGCACACATGTTGCATGTGTTGTGGGTATAACCACTGCATGATTCACTCTTTCCCTTGGTTTTACAAGCTCTGGAAAGGCAAGCATGCAGGAACCACCCAAGTTCATGCTGGACTGTTTTAGACGTAACTGTTTTCTTAAAAGGAAGTTTGATTTAGTCATCTCCTTTCTGGAGGGGTGGTGGTTTGAGGTGAGGTGGTGCAGAGGCATGGAAAACATCTGGGGTAAATAATGAACCCTATCCAAGAGCACCTAGACGAATACAATGCAAATGTATCACATTAACAATACCGAGGGCGGTTCACTCAACTGATAATCTCAGTTGCTCCTGCTGTTTTTTGGGTATGAAAATGCCTCTACCCCCCTCAGCAACAGTCTGTCTTATCATCCCTTCAATATCCAAAAGACCTGGGACATGGCCAGAGACAGGTGGCCTGCGAGGAGGGAGCTAAGGCAGTCGAGCATTGAGAAGCTAGGCCTTCATAAACAAGGCAGGATCTGGTTGATGGCTATTCAATGATGCTATTGTTACTGATTTCTTGAATTGTATTTTTAAATCTCCTTTCTTTACGATACAGGCCTATTGATTTGAATTTCCTTTAATATTTTGTTCAGTCAATGATAAAAAAGCATATATACAGTACGTGGCTTAAATGAGCATTCAACAATAAAACATTAATAAGATATTTTGTTAAAAGCTTATGCTAAAAACAATAAGGGTGGAATATCTTAATAGAAGGCCACTGTTTTAATAATCATTAATAATAACATTTTTACAGTTTTATTAGAATAGGAAAGTTCACACCGTAACTATTAAGATAGCAACATGGTTATAATCACTTTCAGAATTTTTCTTTTCTTTTTTTTTCAGCTAAAGAACAGTAAAAGCATTGACAACCAATCAGAATCCACCCGACTTAAATGACACATAAATGCAGTGGGCACTTTACAATAAAAAAAACTTCACTGTGTGTGTGTGTGTGTGTGTGTGAATGCTAACATAGGCCAAGTTTTCGTTATAGGTGTGAACATGTCTTAATTGTTCATTATAAATTACACAGGTTGCACAACTTTCCTTTGTTTACACATTTAATACACATTCTGAAAATGTTATTTGAATATAAAAATTGTACAATGTATGTATAAACAGCCCAACACCATACAATTAAGCTTCTATGGAAAGATGCATTATAAATATTAGAACCATAATTAAGATTTGGATGCATTTTACATCAATTTTGGGTGTTATATAATTGGAAAAAATCTTAACATTTATCCAGAACATTAACATTATAATTTTGGCCCCCTAAGGGTGGAATTCACAATGGCTCAGGTGATTCCCTATTTCAGCTCTAAGTTACATGGCATTTATGACCGGGCAAATTCTACAGTGTGTGACCAGGGAGTGACGCATTGCAGGTACAAACGAACCAATCAGAGCCGTCCGCACAACAGAAACGCGTTCAGTATTCTTCCGCCGTCAGATAGTCCGCCTGCACTTGTGCCTCAACACCAGTCGATAGCCCAATACAATACCGTATCCTTTTTGAAGAAGGACATATATCACGTTTACTCAAGCTTAGTTTAGTTTCGTGGACAAATATCGCGGCATTTCCGAAGCTCCGCTAGACAGAATGCAGTGCGGTTGGCGGATGAATACAAGAAGATGGGAGGTGTTTATGTACGACCGTTAAGGCGGGTCTATACCAATATTCCGACCACCATTTGTGAATCTCTCACGGAGACGGAGGGAGACAGACAGAGAAAAAGCAAAAATGGTGAGTGCACGCTAATATTTATAATAAAAGATGGATATGCGTTAATGAAAAGATATATGATCTTTAACATATATTTGCGCGGAAGCAAAGAAGCCAAAAAAACAGAAAAAGAGTTTTCTTCAGTCGTTTACAGAAATATGCCGCCAAATTTACGACTAAAGTTACAGTGGATGGACTGAATGAAGGAATATACACACCGCCTCGCATCCCCTATTCCTTCGGGTTTTGCTGTACTTTCTTGTCATATTCCGCTTGTTTTTTAATATCACAGGCTAAAACGAAGAAATTCTGCGCTAACGTAAAGGAAGTAACGTTACTAAACTTCAGATGTTCTTGAACCCATTCACTTTCAGTTTTTCAAACTTTGTAATGGGGTTCAGTAAGCCACAGTGTAACTATACCGTCTTGAACAGAATTAGTTTCTCTTTAAACTCTGTTTGAACAAAAAGCATACTGTTTGGTTTAGTTGTTAAGTTGGACAGCATCATATGTAACGTTAACCTGTTAAGCTAACTTTACCCATAACGGGCTTCTATAAGAAAAGTAAAGTTACGTTAGCTGGTTAAACCGAAAAAAAGCTGTCATGTATTGGTTTTTTTGCATAAAGTAGTGGAGGGTACATTTACTCTCATTCTTGAACCATCTTAACATGTTAATGTTCAGTATCACATCTGTTTCGCTCATATCCGTTAATATGCATATGCGTGTTAAAACGTTGTGTTCAGATTCAGTCATTATGAAATAGCCTGCAGTATTCTTACTAGGTTACTCGAGCATTATGGCACAAGGGCTACTATAACAATAAAAAGGTTAAATTACTATCTAAAATGACTATCTATAGTGCCACGAGGGAATAGTTCACCAAATACTGGGAATCAGGTGGGTGGATGAACTGCTGTTGTTAGGAGTGTCTAAATACCGTCGCTATGGTGGGACTTTATTCTCTCCAGCTGGTGTCGTAACATTTAGAGGGAGGGAATCTGAGGTCTTTGTTTGGTCTCGCACAGGTTGCTAGACATTAATGTCAGAGAACCAAAACATTGTGAATTCTTAGTGAGTTTGTTCTCCACACCATTTAGTAACATGGTTGTTTGTCATCTCTTCCCATCCCCAGGCTGATCAACTCACAGAGGAGCAAATAGCTGGTAAGGACATGCTTTTTCTTCTCTTACACACCCCTTTAGAGTTTCTGCACTGGATTATGGCGTTTTGCAATACCCTGGCTCTTCCAGTTTGCTATAATTGCTATTTTGTTGCCTTTTAAGGTCGTAACTTAGTCAAATCTGTGTGAGTGGATGGGTTATTGCTTCCTTGAATGTGCAGGCTCATAACTTTTACAGCATCTAACAAGAAATGCCTGAATCTAAACTATAACATACTGTACAGAAACTATAACAAATAGTGTACAGATAAGTGTAACTGTAATTTAAGTAAATTTATGTTAAATGAGTACTTTTTTTTATTTATTTATTTTTTTGCTTTTTTTAGTTGTTGTATTAATTAGAGTTATTATAGTTAACTGAAACTACAATTAAAACCATTAAATTGTTTTATATATATATATATATATATATATATATATATATATATATTAGACACCATGTATATAACTATATATAGTCCTTAATTCACTATATATAACTACTAAATTACAAAAACAAGGAAGTTGCTAAACAATCTTAAACTGAAATTAAAATAGAATATATAAGAATAAAAACTGATTCAAAATATTAATAAACAAGCTATAAGTTTGTTTTTAATGGAAAAATTGTAATTGTTCTGTATTTTCATAAAAAAATATGTATAAATAAAATCAATAAGTGAGCCTAATGCACTTCCTTAAGCTTTAGTATTATTTACAAAAACATTTTGAATGGGCCGATGTTTTGTGTAATAGGGAAGCTGGTTGTCCATCTGTAATGTTGGACGCTATATCACAGGAGGCATCAAATGGTCTTATCAGCTTTACTCAATGGGCAGTGTTGGCACAAGGGGGAGTTTGTATTGCCCTTTAGTGCTGAGACCGCTGGGCAAATGCATGCACTGATGAAATGCAGTCTCGCTTGTCACTATAGTTTTGTCCTGACTATGCCTGCAAGGATCAATTCTCCTCATTTAAACTGATCAGTGGCAGTGCTGACTCTTACTTGACTTACTGTACAAAATGTTGTTTTTTGAAATTGACTCTAGAAGGTACTTGAGGCATCTACGCAAAGCGATTTGGTTTTGCATGTTGTCTGTGCATGTAACTAATGGTGCTCTGCAGGTCTGGTTGAACTGCGTCCGCTCGAAGGCCTTTAAACTAGTACTAATGGTCAGCTGTTGCCATGGCTCTGGAGTATTTGTGTGTGTCTTCCACAGCATCCTGTCACCCTAGACATTTATCTGTTGGAGGCGTTTGTTGTTACTGGTCTTAGCAACAGGCAGCTATTTAATAAATGCAAATTCTTAAGTTTTGGAACTTCTTGTAAAGTATAAACTGTTTAAGATGAACTACATGATATGGGATCTACAAAGTGGCCATGTGGAATTTTAATGCCCACAAGTAATTAATTATTCAAAAAGCTTGACATGAAGTAGAAGTACTTTACCAGTACCTTTGGTTGATTGCTAAAATGGAAAAGCAATTGATGTTTTTTTGAGGGAGGGTTTATGAATGTGTGGTTATGTGGCTCAAACACTGATCTGTCTCCCCTGGTTATCCTTCCAGAGTTCAAAGAGGCGTTCTCACTATTTGACAAAGATGGGGATGGCACCATCACCACGAAAGAGCTGGGCACTGTCATGCGCTCCCTTGGCCAGAACCCTACAGAGGCGGAGCTGCAGGATATGATCAATGAGGTGGATGCAGATGGTGAGGACACATTTTTGCTGCTACATTAGCCATCAGCATGTTAACTCTTGCGAGTAGGGTCCAATTTGCATGACTTGAAACCATTTTCCTGAAGTGTTTTACCACAATTAAAACATTCACTTATCTGACTGTGTACTCTACACTTTAATCAGGTAATGGAACAATAGACTTCCCTGAGTTCCTGACCATGATGGCAAGAAAGATGAAGGACACAGACAGCGAGGAGGAGATCAGAGAAGCTTTCCGTGTCTTTGATAAGGTAAGGCTTCTGAAGAACTGTTGAATTCAGTTCACCTGTTATTGAGGTTTTGCTAGTAACATTCCGGGACTTAATTTGGATGGATTGTTGTTCTTTTTGTTCAGGATGGGAACGGATATATCAGTGCTGCTGAGCTGCGCCACGTGATGACAAACTTGGGGGAGAAATTAACAGATGAGGAGGTGGATGAAATGATTAGAGAAGCAGACATTGATGGAGATGGTCAGGTCAATTATGAAGGTGAGTCTATGTCCATTCGAAACATTTAGTACCAATTTTAAGTTGTCGCAGTGATGCTTAATCGCCCTTTTTCTCTCTCTTCACAGAATTTGTACAGATGATGACAGCGAAGTGAAGGCCTTGTACAGAATTTCTTGTAAAAATTATCTGCCTTTTCTTGTTTTTAATTTCTGTAAAATGTTTCATTTTAATTTCTCCCCACCCTCTCCTGCTGTCCAAAGGATCTGCATGTATACTATAAGATTTGAGTGCTCATGCCTTCCCCCAACTCCTAGTCATCGTAAACAGTCTGTTAGAAGGAGCAGTTATGGGACCAGGTGATACGTATAGGCACAGATACTGACTACGCACAGGCCCCTTTTTCCTCTTCTTTTGCTCTGTCTGTCTGTCTGTCCACCTGACGAGCGGTGACATCAAGGGTCCAGCTGACTCACAGCGTGGCATCATTTCAACAATTTTTGGCATGATTCTTTTTTTATTTTTCTTCTTCTCTTTTGATTTTATGTGGAGGTGCGACTCTGCATGGACAATGGACTGAGTATAAATAGAAATGGGAAAAGTCCTCAGCATTGCACTATTGCAGCATCGTTGAATTAAATACTAACGGGTTTATCGACAGGTACTCATACACTCTAATCTTTTTGTATTTGTTCTGTTCTTACTATGCTTTTTAATTAGTCACTTTTCTTTTGTAACTGCTTATGGCACAGCCATGCCTCAGAATCCATTCCAAGTTGTATATTTGTTTTCCAATAAAATTAACAATTTACCCAAAAACTGCTTCCCCTGCCTTTATTTCAAATGACTACTCGGGTGGAATCTGAATGAGAGAATTTAACAGTATCTTGGTTGTCACTGCTATTAAACTGCATTTACAATTGTCAGTCCGCTCTCCAGTAATAAGATGTTGGTTTTACTCACTTTGTCATTGCTACATACTTTGGGGTGACATTGCATGATTATAATCTGTAGCTGTAATTAGCTGTAGCTGTAATTAGGTACTTTTAAAGACTTGATTAGTCAAAAATTGTGCAATTTCTGTTCAAACGGTCATCAAATAACTTCTAAGTGAGTGTCGTGTCCTCTGGCCATCGCTCTGCTGTTTACAGGATTCAAAATAACAGACTTCAAACTACTTATGAGTAAAGAGTTCACACCAAGGTTGCTTAGTCTAATGTTTAAAGTGAGTTTAAAGCTATTAAAAAAAAAAAAAAAAAGTACTCTAGGACTTCTGGTTAAACTTACTCTGTTCCAAATCAAAAGCAGGAAGCTTATTCTACTAAACCTCTTCAGTCTCCTTAAAAGGGCTTGTTGAAATAATGCCAGAGTTCCTCAAGTCAGATACACAACAGATTTTGTAGCTGCAAGGCTGAAATACAAACACTGCCCGAGTGTTTCATTGTTAACAAGCTGCACACAAATGGTGATCTTCCCTCTGAAATAATCACGTGTAGGTAACTGCGAGTTTGAGGAATGAGCAAAAGCTCATTCACAATGCAAACAAATACGAAGTGATGGTGATGGAGGCCAATGAGGCATAAGCGGCTCACTGTAACGAGGGAGATATGTGTGTGCATCTCATCTCGGGGAACTATTTACCACCGTGCTGAGCTTTCTGACGTGTGATATTCATGTTCCATCACGTTTCCTAGCAACCATGAATTCCAGTCTCACGGGTAGCTGCTCTTTCCCTTTTCCAGTAGGCTCTGAAGGATCATCAGGAGTTGAGCAGTGCTCCCATGTTCATGTCATGTAACTATGCGACTGACTGACGATGGAAATGTGGCGCTCTGCAGAGGTAGAGTAAATAAAAGACAAGGCCAGACTTTGTATTTGTAAAGCCAGCCAATGGCGACACACGAGTAGATGTTTATTAAATGGAGACCAGTAGAAGAAAGAATGATTTCTGCCTTCTTGTGTTTCTATACCCTTCTGGTTTGTTTCAAGATTCTGTCTGTGTTATGGATTAAAAGGCACAGCAGACAAAGTTCATAAGACAACCGGGTCATGGGACCTTGTGATATCACTGCAATCCAGGTTAACAATAGCTCTTCCCCTTATTATTATGATACCAGGCCACCAAAGACATTCATCACTGCACTATAAAAGATGTCTCGAAACCATATCAAGCCCTCATCAGATCTGATGGTGCCCATTTTAGACATTTCTTCATTGTCATGGGAGAGAAGAACCGAAAACGAAATGAAAATGAAATATGACTTTTGGGAAGTGGCAAAGCAGGTTTAGGTCTATTTTACAATCATGTTTTGTAAGGAAGCTAATTGTTGCCTCAGAGTTAAAAAAAAAAAAAAAAAAAAAAAAAAATGGTAAAAGGAAATTGAGATTTTAAACCTTTATAAATGTAAAAAATTGAAGAAAATGAATATTGCAATTTTATTTCTCATAATTACAAATTTATATTTCAGAATTGGAACTTTATAGCTTACAATAAAAAAAAAAAAAAAAATGTTTAATCATAACTGTATCACATATACCTTGCTGCAGAGAAATAAAAATTGGAAATATAGCTCACAATTAAAACTTTTCACACTTCCCTCTTTTTCAATAGAAATGATAAAGTTCGAAATTTGTGAAAATAAAAACGGCTGTTTATTTTAATTTAGTTTGGTAAATTCATTTTAGTTCTCATAATTGTAACGTTTTTTTTTCTTTTCCTATTTGCTATTTCGAGTTATATTTAGACTTTCTCTCACAATTACCAAAGGTGAAAACTGCCTTCCATAATTCGGAGATCATTGACCGTTGGTGACATTTAACTTGGAAAATATCGAATTATCTCATTAAATAGCACTCTGGTATCAGGTGAAATATCCCTCTCTGTCTTTTTGATTGTCTTGTTTTTGGAACGCATCAGCTGAAAAGTTCTCTGCTCATCTGGCCCTCGTGTTGTTGCCATCCTTATGATTATTGCTATCACTCAGCAAGGACACAATGCCAGCCATTCTCAGAATGTGTCAGCCGCCTCACGTACAGCCTCCCGTACCACATTGACACTTAATAAGATCATCTTTCTCCCCGGGTCCTGGCTGTCCACCCTCTCTGTGCGTGGTTTGGCAATCGCTGTGGCCATTATCACATGTTGCTGATGGATACGTGTGTGTGTGTGTGTGTGTGTGCCAGCGCGCAGCTGCTCCTGTTGTTGTGCCATGAAAAATGGGAAAGGGGTGTTTAAT
Organism: Poropuntius huangchuchieni; assembly: GCA_004124795.1. Taxonomy (NCBI): domain Eukaryota; kingdom Metazoa; phylum Chordata; class Actinopteri; order Cypriniformes; family Cyprinidae; genus Poropuntius; species Poropuntius huangchuchieni. The sequence continues at coordinate 11,956 of SCHK01218875.1, forward strand.
GGGCCTCTGTGCACTCTTGTGGTTATTTTTCAATCCTGGGTTCAGGGATGGCTCAGGGCGTCGCACCCCTTGGGCCCAGTTTGTACCAAAAAACAAGCCAAAAACAGAAATCACTGGAGGGCGGCAATGAGAACAAACAGCTATTTCATACAAACGCTGCAGTGTTGGTCAGTTCAAAAGCCTTTTCCTCAGAGACGAAATTACAGCTCTAATTTAAAGGAACAAGATAGGTCCAGTTGCCTAGAAGCCCGAGGTTTGATTAGCCTCCTTGTATGGCAGCCAAATCCAATTCAGATCTCAGCCAGGTTGGCAACTGCTCATAAAGAAGGAATTTTAATGGGGTTAGCGCTTGGCAGCCTCTTGGACGCAACAGGTCTCCATAGTCGAGGTTTGGATGGGACGGTTTTTACGGCGTGTGCCAAAATTAACACCTCCTCCTGAGTCTCTTTGCCCCTCTGAAGGGATTGAGTGACTCCTGCCTCGGGAGTCCGATGACATGTAATGTCGGTGTAACCGGATTACCAGGTTTGATTTAACCACACAAAAACACGAGTGCTCAATGTCCTCATCGTTGCTTAGCTGAAATCCAATGAATTAAAAAAACACAGGCGATCTGTTTCAAACATTAAATGCTCTTTTGGAAACCCACTGGATGAGATTGAGTCATAGGAGGCCTGATGCGGACAAAATTGGGTCATAAAACTAATCTGTTTTCATTAATGGTGGCTCATTTTTCTGTCTAGAAAGGCACACTGTAGATACAAGCAACATGCGCTATTTCTGCCCACCTTCAAAGGCCAGGGAGGGGGTGGTGAGAGAGAGAGTGAGAGAGAGAGATCGGGGGTGGGAGGTGGAAGTTGCTGAAAATAGTGGAAAGCAATTAGAATATCACAAAGTTCAACCCCGGGGGGGAAAAACTGGTGAGATTTTTGAAACAAAAGAGCTGTGTTCTCAGACGAGCAAGAAACTGAGGAGAGAAGCAAGAACGAGATAGGGAGTTAAATGGGGGAGGGGAAGCGTAATGTTAGCGTAATGTAACTCACAAGGATCTGACGCCGGGAGGAGTGGTTCATTTCTGGCACAATGCCACAAAGAACTCTTTTCAGGGAAAAAAAAAAAAAAGATGTCGGAGGCTGAGATTATTACAAGAGCCACTCAAAATAATTCTAAAGGTGAAGCCAAGCGTGCTGGAGACAGAGTTTGGAGGTCATATAACTCAACCTGAAGAGGAAAAGGACAGTTTAAGGGCTAGCATGGGTTTTTGGGTTGCAGTTTGTCTTTGTAATCACTTTTTCCAAGGGCTAGGACGACATTATTGTGCTACCTTTCTCTAATACTCATGTGTTTTTGCCTGCTGAGGGAAGTGAATTAAAATGTCACCTGAATTTTTCCTTATGCTGTTAACCCAGACCACACTTCATTTGTCTACGCAAGGTGCCCTGGGGCCCATCCTTTCACTTTAGTACTGTATATTGCAAGACTGGATTTAGTCAGTGTAGGCAAGACATTTGCCATTCAAACTAATCCCTGGTGAATTGCTTCAAGAAAAGATTTATTTCCACGTTTTAAATACAGAGGTCCATTTACCTTAAAGGGATAGTTCACACAAAAATGAAAATTCTGTCATTAATTTCTCACCCTCATGTTGTTGCAAACCCGTAAGCCCTTCATTCATCTTCGGAACACAAATGAAGATATTTTTGAT
>SCHK01218895.1:0-13129 GCA_004124795.1 Poropuntius huangchuchieni
ATTATTTGGCAGAGATATAATTATTTGAAAATCTGGAATCTGGAATCTAAGCGTGCAAAAAAAAAAAAAAGAGAAAATTGACTTTAAAGTTGTCCAAATGAAGTTCTTAGCAATGCATATTACTAATCAAAAATTAAGTTCTGATATATTTACGGTAGGAAATTTACAAAATATCTTCATGGAGCATGATCTTTACTTAATATCCTAATGATTTTTGGCGTAAAAGAAAATGAAATGGATCATTTTGACCCATACAATGTATTTTGGGCTACTGCTACAAATATAGCCATGCTACTTATGACTGCTTTTGTGCTCCAGGGTGCTTATTTAAAAAAAGAAAAACAATGCTACAGCCAGTTACTCTGCTTCGAAATGTACGTTCCATGTTGGAATCTCTGTTTTGTTTTGGTTTGTGTATTTCCAACCCACTGCCAGGTTACCCAGCAGTATTTCAACACACCAGGTTGCCAGTTGGCATAAAACTCAGCACATTGCACCTGTGGAAGCCAGCAAATGTTCTCTGTCAGAGATTGCAGATTACACCCGATCTAAAATGCCTTGAGATCCATCTAAAAAGCTCTATGAGCAAAACGCAGATAAATCAGCTAATCAACTTACTTACAGTGCCTTCCATTGTTGCACCCGTTCCAGTTGTGTCTCCTCAATCTGGCAACCCACGTGATATTTTCAATCTGGACTGCAGTATGCGTTTCAACTGCTAGCTGTCAATATTACATACTGCATCTTTAAATATTGAAAAGGCCTGCTGCTAGAGACTGGCCATTGGATGCTTTATTTGAATAATTAATGAGAATAATTAAACACTGTTTTTCTTAATAATAGTTTATAATAGTTATTGTAGCAAAAACTCATCTACCACATCCAGTTCTCAAAAGTGTTTATCCAGTTCCTCTGTATATGTTTTGTGGCCTTATTCGGTGACTTAAAATGTTACTTTTTCACTAAACACACAATTTTGTATTTATTTTATTAAATGAAAAGCGAAAACTTGTACATACATGCTACTCACATATTATTGTAGCACAGTTTGGACATTATATGTCATATGGACGTTAACCTGACATAGTCACCACTGATAAGCTACTATTAAATATAATGTAGAAACTTTGTGTAAAGCTGCTTTGCAACGATTTGTATCGTGAAAAGCGCAATACAAATAAACTTGAACTGAAGGAAGTTTGAAGAAAAAGCAAGTGATCAGTTACCTGAAATCAACTATGACTAATCTATATGCAAGAACATCACGGCTAAGATTAATGAAGATTTGAGTGCTCTTTTTGGAGTCGGATTCATTAATGCTGAATGAACGCACAAATGATTTAACCGATAGGCGTGTAACATCTGTCTGTTTTCCTGTATCTGCTCTGGATGTAAAGTGTCCTCATTCGCTTTCTGACCAAAGGCTCATTGAGGCGTGCTGCGATTCCTCTCCAACGAGCATGTTGATCTGACAGTTCCACCAGCATTTTCCATTCCGAAGCATCCAAACGTTCCTCTCCTTCATGTGGCAGACAGACGCCCCTCGTCTCATCTCCTCCACCCTCCGCCCCCACACGCTTTCAAGTCTAAAACTGGAGGATGCGATTGGTCCCAATAAGTAAACAGGGAACACTTGTTTACTTCCTCAACACAAGTAAATATTTTACGCGTTCCTGGCTCCGTGTCAGAACTCTCTGTGTGTGCATCGCAGAGATCTTGTCAAAGCGATGCGGGTAAACAGCCTGTATATTTTTGGGGAGAAAAAAAGAAAAAAAAAATCGGAAGCAGCAGACCCTTATAAAGCCTCAGTAATGCAGCCTCGGGACTCGACCTGACTGTGTTTTTGCGTGTGTTTGCGTGCATGCATTAATGCCACGCATCTGCTTTTTAATTGGAAGCTGCGTGTTTGCCTTGCCGGAGGAATCTGTGTTATTCGATTCAGTACAAAATGTTCCTTTTTCTCCACCGTGCAGATACAACACTGAAACAGATACGCCTTTCTAAAAGGCCAAGAGCGAGAGCGTGTATGTGTGTGTGAGATGAGCTTCAACTGCATTTGGCTCTCTGCTGTGCTTTCACAATGAATTGTGGGAAGCGAATGCCCAGTGTAAATAAACTTGGAAATGATCTAAACTGAGATTTGTGCATAAAAAATAAAAATATTTATCATGCATGGTTTACATTACTATTACTATTGCTTATAGTTAGGTTTTGAAATTCAACATCTAATACTACATAAGATGTATAACATAATGCACATAATTCATCCTGAATAGTTGTGCAACAGACATGACCATGTGGCATGTTTCCTAAATGTTGGAATGCACTACACAAGTTTTTCCCAGATTTTTGTCTCAATTTGTAGTCTGGAGCAAATCAGAGGCAGTCTGCAGATACTGGGCAGCAAGAGTTGACAGATTTCACAGTAAACTGTGTAGTATATGATGGGCACAGACTCCGATTTTTAGCTTTATACTTTGAATCTGTCCAGTCGGTGGACATCAGACATGTTTGATTCTTTGAGCCGATATCAGAACACATTGTTTTCATTTGTCATGTTTCCTAGCAACGAGGCACATGTTTGTCTGAGTTTGTTGTGTCCAGAAAGACTTGAAAGTCTGTTTCTCAGTTGTTTAGTGCACGATGCCCAGTTTTTATTTTGAAGCCATTTACAAAGACAGCAAGTCTGTTCGGATTTTACGAGTTGCTAGTGTATTCCAGCCTTTAGTGATGAGACTTTCAAAAAGTTACACTTTCAAATAAAGTTCGATAGTTTATCTAACATAAAATTATAAACTAACGATGCTACTTGAAAGAAAAAAGAATACAAAATAAATTAAAATTAAAAAATACACTTGATGAAGTGTCATATTGGGAGATCAAAATCAAAATTTAGGAATTCAACACCTTATTAACCTCATAGCAACACTCTCATGACCACCATTTGATTAGCTAAGCTATCAAATCTATAGAAAAATCAACTGAAAGCCATCATTAAAAAAGTAGCTACAGTTACACTACAAGCAAAAAAAAAAAAAAAAAAAAAGTAGCTTTCTATATATAAGTTAGTTCCTATTCTTATAAATATGAAATACTAATGAAAATAGGCAGCTGTAATTTGATCTCATTTGTTTTAAAAAGCTAACACAACTTTCACATCATTTCTTAATCTTGGTTATTTATAATTTCACATACGCTACCAAGCAACAAATCAACATATTAGAATGATTTCTGAAGGATCAAGTGACACTGAAGACTGAAAATTCAGCTTAGCCATCACAAAAATACATGTTTAATTTATTAAAACCATTTTTGAATTTATTAAAATAGAAAGAAGTTATTTGAAATATTTCAGAGTATTACTGGTTTTACAGTATTTGATCAAGTAAATGCAGCCTTGGTGAACATAAGAGACTTTTTTCAAAACCATTAAAAAAAATCTTATGATTAAACGTTTGAACTGTAGTATACAGACATACTTTACTATTTTAAGTTGCATAAACTAACACATTAATCTGTATAACACTAACTTTTTTTTACGGTTCCATTTGTCAGTGCATTAGAAATCATGAACTGCTTTCAACTACAAAAAACCCTAACCCTAAAAAAAAAAAAAAAAACTAGTTAGGAATCTAGTCTATTCTAAATACAACCAAAAAAAACTATTCTTAAAAAAAATACAAGGGGAAAAAAAGTGTATAGTTTGTCAGCTCTGCTCTGGAGCTTAAAATATATTTGCTACTGAAAAAATGTGGTTAAACTAAAAGCTTTGATATTTGCAGCAACACTTTGCATGTTTTCTGACTAGCACTGACTTCGAGGAGAACAGCAAGCCATGAATCAAATGTCTGAAATGATTTAAGGAACAGGTGACCATACAAACAGAAAGGGTCAGTCAGTCAGTCATATTTATTTATAAAGCACATTTAAAACAACAGCTGTTGGCCAAAGTGCTGTACAAAGTTTAAAATACAAAACATAAAACAAAAACCAATGGCACACTTCGGTTAAGCCACTGTACTTACTTATGTCCATAGGCAACTGTGAATAAATACGTTTTAAGGGTCAAACAGAAAGCGAAAAAAAGAAATCCCATACTGTCCTGTCAAAAATCAGAAATGCAGCAAGCTTGGCCTCAGATCAGCTGTGAAAGGGCAGCACTGTTTGAGGGAGTTCAGGAGGAAAAATCCCATTCCGTCTCTCCCGGGGCTCATTGAGACACGAAGTTGAGCTTTGCTCAAATCATTCTGGCTAACAAAATAAATGGATAACAACGCTGAAAATTCGGTAATGGGTTTTGAGATCACATCAGGCTGGTCATTAATCTAGCTCAGTGATGTCGATGTGTGTGTGCGTGTGAGAAGAGTCTGGGGTTTGTTGTCTCTGTTTGTGTCCTCAGAGGAAAGAGTTCATTGCGGTAGAATGAGAATGCTGTCTGGCCATAACAGAGACAAAGATTTTCTTCACGCCGATGCTGTTGGTTCACATTAGTCTGTGTGCTGCAATGAGAACGCCACACAGAGCCACTGCTAAATAATATACATATTTGCAATTGCTCTACGGAAATGCCTGACAATAAATCATGTATAATGACTTTTGGGATTCATTATGAGAATTTTAATATGCACTTTACGTAACCAGGTAGCCTAGTAATAAACTAAAAGGGGTTGATGGAGTAGCATTTTTAATAACTTGCCTCTTTTCCTCTATTATGGTATTACACAGGCCTAATTTAACACGAACAGAGAAAGTGCTAAAAAATGGAAAAAGATTTAAATCGGACTCATGGCTCCTGAGGGGCGAGCGCTCTGTATAGCAGCCGAATGATCATTTTATACAGCCCTTCAGTGTGAGAAATGATGTCCATACTTCAAAGGAACTTCAATCAAGTTGCATTTCTATGCTTGATAAATAATTGAGGAATACTCGAAATGGCCTTGAGTTATACCATTCATGGATGTCTCTCTGAACGTGTCTGACAGATGGAGAGAAGAGAATGAAAGAGAGAGTGTGAGAGAGAGAGAGAGATACATCATTGTTTCGGAGAGACATTTGTCTTTGATGGTTTTTGCATGAATAAAACAGATTCAGCCTTTGGAGGGGGAGATGAAGTCCCACATGCATGGAGTCACAGCAGGCCGGCGAAGGTGGAGCGTGGACAGGTGACTCTAACGACACACAGGTGTACTTTGGAGAACAGATCTGAGCCCACCTGCTGAGACGGCACAGCCGGTGAATATACTAAACTCACAGAGAGAGCTCGCTTTGATCCAGAGTCCAAAATTAACTTTGACACACCTGCCCGTGAAGAGTGAATGGATTTAAGGATCAATATTAGTTCATGAGAATCTATTAAAATTGAGAAATCGCTTTTTTTTTTTCAGCTCAGCCCTAACATAATCTTGTTCCAGGAGAAATATTTATGGCCGGTAAATTTTCTCCCAAGAATCAATCTATGATATTTTTAGTTGACGCATGGGGAAAAAAAAAAAAAAAAAAACACTTTAAGAAATAATATTTGCACCACACCTCCAAATATTCAATAATACGCAATAAACTTTGTAACTTTTGATATGAAACAAAGTCTCAGCTTTCAAATTCTGTCAATTTTATTATGAATTTCAAACAATAAATCAGTTTTGGTGCTCTTTATTGTAGCATAGCACCTCAGTTCAAGCGGCACATGAATGTCTTTACTACTAATTACAGCACAAAACAAACATCGGAAGGTATGTTGAAAGAAATAATACAATTTACAGAAATGTATCATGTCTCATGCAATCACTCAAGCGATGTTTCAAATCACATTAGCTGAGAGAAATTAATTTTTTCTTGGAAAAAAAAAAAAAAAGACACAGGCAATCATTTAATTTAGATGAGACAAATTTCATGATTTCAATTCGATTCCATTAGATTCAATGTCATTTAATTTAGATGCGCATCATGAAATTTGTCTCAGTACTCAGCCCTAGTCATTATGTAGTTATTTAACAGTTTTTTCTTCAGTTCAGGTCGTGTCCTTCTCAGCATAATCTCTTCATCTTGATAAAATTACACTGGACACAAAACCTGATTGCGATTATGTTTCATATTTTTGTTTCATATTTCTGAAGACTTAATGCAAGGAAAATTCACCATATGTGTTGCCACATGGAGAAATAAATATTCTAGATAAATATCTGAAATAAGAATTGATGCAAGACAGATGTTTTCTTTAGTAGACGGTTACAGGCTTTTTTTTTTAATAGCTCACTTTGCTTACATAAACCAGATTCAGACTAACATTCTCATGACAGATTAAACTATTAATAAACTGCAGTTCCTTATAAAGTTTTAGGCCACTGCTATTTGTCAAAGCCAATTCAACGTCAAATTTGACTCTCGGCGAGTGTTAATTATGGATCCTGCTGTCAACAATTTCTGGCCGTGTGATGGAAATGATACAGATTGCTTTCCAAAATCTGAGCTAAAACACGTCTAAGATTGAATCCCAACCAAAATGCAAACTGAAGTCATGCTCTAAAACTCTATTAATGGTCAAAACGAACAGCACATGTAGCACACAAGATCAGTGTTGAGGAAGCTACTTAGAAACTAAAAAGATACTAGCAAAATAAAAATAAAAGTAGTTAAACTATGGTCAAGCTGAAAAAATAATTATCTACAGTGCAAGCTACACAGATACTACTGACAATATTTATTGTAACTGATTTTGTACAGTGATTTTTGTTGTAAACACGGGAATAAGAAACAAGTTTGACATTTCGCAAATGTTACTAAAGAAACAAGACTCTAATAAGCACAAAAACTGTATAGCACAACTAAATATCAATCTTTAATAAAATGAAATTACTCCATACAAAATAAAATCTGTTTAAAAGCAATTTCTCTTGCTTTTGGAACCCATCTGCCATCTTTGATCATGTTTTTCTCCACTGAGAACACATGCAATGCGGCCTTAAAATTCAGTAAAGTTTTTTTTATTTTATTTTTTTTAATGAAACTAAATTATGAGAACTGAGATTTCACATACTTTAAGATGCCTTAAAATGCTCTTTAGGCAGGTAGCTTGGTAGGATTTGTAAGAGAGTTAAAAAAACACACAATATTTCTCCACATTTGGAAAATGGAACGAGCGCGTCAAGCAGCAGTGTCATGCTTTATCTTTCAGAAGATTAACCATCTTTGTAAAACACGGTGCAACTGATGAAAGAATTTTTAAATTAATAAATGATCTCTAAGATTAAATTAAATTAATAAACATTCCTTACAGATCGAAGGCCAGTTTTTTTATGAACATTTCTTAATAATGTTAAGAATTCAAGTGAAACATTTCAACACCGCATGAGAGGGAGAGAGAGAACATTTTCTCTTTGAAGAGCAATAATCAAATCACCAGCTTAAAGCATGTATCAAAAGAGGAAGCGAGAAAAGTCTCACTTAAAAAGATGAAGCGCACTGGTACATTTCAGCTTCGTTAAATCAAAAGCCATGAACATATTTTGACATAATATAACTGAGGCAATTAGCAATCGCAAGCTAGCAACGTAGGTCCACCATAAAATGGGAAGTTTTTTAAATTTTGAATTTAAATGGAAAATCTGAAATAAATAATAAAAAAAAAATACCTTGCTTCAATGTCAAACAAGTTTGTCAACCAAGGATAAAACATTAAATAAATCCTCATTTGAGAATGAAAACATGAAATGTAAAAAGTGATAAGTTGACTTAACTTAAAAGAATTGAGGAAACCCGTTGCCTTAAAATTATTAAGTAAAAAAAAAAAAAAATTTAAAAGTGAATTGTCAAGTTCACTTAACTTATTTTTATTACTAGTTACTTTTACAGTGTAAAATGTAAAAAAGAAAAAGTACTTAACCTAAATGACTTTTTTCCACGAATAAATAAACAAACAAACAAAAGATGAAATTTTGAAGAACACTGGGATTCAAAGAGAAAACAAAACTAAATATCACTGTAAAAAAAAAAAAGTTGACTTCACTTAAAACAAAATGAGGAAAACTGTTGCCTTAAAATGATTAAGTAACTAGTATTAAAATTAAAAAAAAGTTAAGAACTTGACAATTCATTTAACTTATTTTTTAAAAATGTTTCCTCATTTTTTTTTTTTTTTAAGTTAAGTCAACATCACTTTTTACAGTGTGTGTATCCCCAGGTATTAAGGTATCAAAACAGCCTTTTTTTTTTTTTTACGTGAGATTTCATAAGTGAGCATCTGTCAGAAGCACACATGGAAGTAAATGTAAATGCATTACATAAAAATGCAAATTTTCAAGGCCCAGTGGTGAAAGCTGATGATTTCAACCCAAGAACAAACATTGCATTAGAATCATCATTAGCCACAGAGGGTTTGCATCTATGCCTGGTACAAATTTTATGCAAAAGAATCTGATGAGTCCCACTAAAAAATGCATTTGTGTGTTTATGCTTCTAAACTGCTGAAACCCATTTCTTATATTCATAAGCTCTCATCTACCTCTTTCTCTCCGTCTCTGATTGGCTCTGATGTTGCACGGATCTTTCGTCTTCCCTGCACTAAATCTTTCTTTTAACCAGAGCTTTTACCAGACAGAACTGAATGAATAAATAATCAGAGTAAATCTTTAGGGTAACTTGACAGAAAGGCATACTTTGCATCATTCAGTTTCATCAGCCAGGCTGTTTTCTTTACTCCTGTTTTTGCACAAATTCAAAACACAACCTTTAAGTCTTTCCAAAAAAACTTTGACTGCGAAGGCAGAGCGGAGTGTTTGTGTACTCGAGCTGAAATGAAGGACATGCCGTGTGACGGCTCTGATGTAGTGTAGGGTCATTTAAGAGGTGAAGCAGCTGTTGGGGACGTCAAGCACACCTGATGGAAAACAGTTCTGCGAAATCACCCAAGTGCTGTTTGTCAGCCTCAATGTTTTACAGCAAAGAGAAAAGCTGCCAAATGGATGTGCTGGAATCCATCTGTCTGAGTGAGCTGCGTGAATGTCAATTTTACTGAGGTTGAATACAATCTCTTGCAGGGCATAATGCACTAATTTTGTTTAAGCAGTCCTGGCTTACATTGTGCCCTAGGTGAGATAAGACATGACCATTTTTAAAACTGAAAGTGTAAGGCACTGTAGTTCTATAATTATTGTTTACTACTGAATATTTTCGTGACCAAGGATGAAAACAACTAAACTAAACTTCAAGGTCAATCGCTCTTGCTTTCCAAAGCTGCATTTGATCAAAAATACAGTAAGAACAGTAATATTGTGAAATATTACTGTTTTCTTTTTGAAGATGCTTTAAAATGTTTTTTTTTTTTTTTTCCCCTGAGATTAAAGCTGAATTTTCAGCATCATTACTCCAGTCTTCAGTGTCACATAATCCTTCAGAAATCAATTTAATAAGCTGATTTCTGAGTAGGGATGCTCATTTGGTGAATCTTGGCACACATAACAGTAAATAGTATGGAAGCCCGTTTCTGCCACTGAATAAAAAACATATAAAAAGGTTATTTTTAATCTCACAATTCTGACATTTTTTTTTCTCTCAGAATTGCGTGATACAAACTCGCAATTCTGATGTTTTTTCTCTAAAATTGTAAGATGCAAAGTCGCAATTGCTAGAAAAGTCAGAATTGTGAGATAAATTCATTTCAGTGAATCTTGGCACTTGTTATCCGACCCTAACCGTTAACTGATAAGATTATAATATTAAATTATTATTAAATAAGTAGAATTGATGAGTGGCTGTGACCTATTTAAAAAAATAAATAAATAAAATAAAAAATAATAATAATAATAACACTAAATATTTTTAACTTAAATAATCAACAGATTGCAGAGTCATGTTTTTTTTTTTCTTCATCAGACATAACAGTAAATAGTATGGAAGCCCATTTCCGCCACTGAATAAAAAATATAAAAAGGTCATTTTGACTTTTAATCTCACAATTTTGATGTTTTTTCTCTAAAATTATGAGATGTAAAGTCGCAATTGCAAGACAAATGTCAGAATTGCGTGAGATGGACTCACAATTGCAAGAAATTATGAGATAAAGAGTCACAATAACCTTCTTTTATTTTTTATTCAGTGGTGGAAACGGCCTTCCATGAAATAGCAGGCTTACCTCAGTGCACAACCATTTAACTGTTAGCATTAATCGGTCAAAATTCTTAATATGAGCATCCCTATTTCTGATAAATTCAGCTTTGTCAGCGTCACAGGAATGAATAACATTTCAAAACCAAGTTCTTCTATATTTAATGTTATTTTTAATCAAAATTGTTGCTAACAACTGTTTTACCAACAACGCACACACACACTGTGCAAAAGTCTAAGGCCTTCAGTATTTATCATCAACAAAAACTTGGTTTTAGGTCAGTTATTTCTATCTTTTGCTGTAGTGTGTCAGTAGAAAAAATACCAGTTTACATTTCCAAACATTCATTTTGCCATTAATTGTAATAATCCAGTGAGCTTTTTGAGATCTGATCTGATCATCATCAGTCTGTCTGCGATTACATGAAGACACAAAACAAACTGAGACAGACTACATCCAGAAGAACAACGTCTCCAAGACGCTTCAAGAAACCTACCAAAGCTACAGGACTGTTAAAAGTTTTAGGCGCTTGTGTAAAATGCTGTAATGTGAAGATGCTTTATCAATTATCTTCTATTAACTATAGTTCCTCTGGATTTAATCTGCCATGTAATCACAGACGGATTGGATGATAATCAGATCAGATCCATTGTGGAGCAATGGCTGTTGTCCATCTTAATGGATTATTGCAATTAATGACGAAATGAATGTCTGGAAATATAAACTGATATTTCCTACTGACACACTACAGCGAAAGATAGAAATAAATGACTTTTGCACAGCATATAGACAGAGAGAGATTTTTTTATTTATTTTTTTTAATTTAATCTAATCTTTCATACATGTCTTGTTTTCATGATTTACAGAATACCCCCCAAAAAATTGAAATATAGGATAGGGAATATTTGAAGGCAAAGCCATTTACAAACACAGTGGGTGGCAGGGAGTGGATATATGTTTTCATATTTTTATTAGAAGTACAGTAGGTCCTAGGTGTGCGCGTGTATGAATAGACCTAGTGTGTGACTTTACACAGTCAGCAGTACTCGGAGCTGGGCTTTCTGCCCAGTCTCAGAGCCAAGAGAGGAAAGAGGAAATCCTGCGCTCACACCGTGACCTTTGACCCAGGATATCCTTCCTTAGGGCACTCCCTCTTGTCCTCAACAAGGGCCAAAGGGGATATCATTTATGTCCTTAGCAACATCCAATCATTAATTATAAAGCTTTAATTAATGTTTTATGACACCCTGACCACCGAGTCCTTTAATGAAGACCATAATTTATGCAGTTGCAGGATAATTACTAAGCACTAAAACAAAAACGATCTACTATGAAAATATAGCAAATATTTTTTAACTTATTTGAATTAATTAATGTAATGATCACGATAAGCACAGTCAAATGACTAACTATAATATGCAATACCCAGGCCTTTTAGTATAATGAGAAATAATCCTACAGTACTCGTAATTGCATATGTTAGTACACTTAGAACTTTCAAGCCTCTGGGGGTGTGTCAGATGAAATGTTAATGCCATAAAACTTGGATTGCATTATTAATAATCATTATATGTCTTATGAACCTTTTAAAGCTGTAATTACATGGGAACAATGAAGCAATTATAAGGGACCAAAAGAAAAGTACAAGAGAACAATTGAGCTACATTCGTGGTAATTTGCCGCAGTAGTTTTTCATTTTGAAAAGTTGAAAAGGCCATTATTACTTATTTTAATATTAGGAACGGGTACATGGCTGTGTGTCAATTGCCAAGGTACTTTCTTACCTTTTCACGCAACTAACAATATATTCGGGCAGCCACATTTCACTGATGTTGAATGAATTTCTTTGACCTCATTCTGCAAAGAGCAGCGGCTCAAACTCGAAAGCTTCACCTCGTTTATTAGGTTCATCTCAGGTTCCACGGTTATTTGTGAGCAATGCAAAAGCCTCCAATAACCCAATCAGGATTAGTTGCCCTTTGTAAATTTACACTCAGAAAACAAGCCAGCATTCATATCCCGAGGCTCATTTCGGCTGCCGCTGAAAATGAGGGATATCGTGTTAGGGGCATATCATGGCATTTTATCAAAACGAGTGCCGTACACAAAGTGGTGCAAACATCTAGAATCCACTCAAAGGGAAAGGAGCGTTTCTGCTACATGTTTTTACTGTCAAGATTAGTACTGTAAGTGCTTTCGACAACCTTTTGGAATCATCAAATTGAGCTTTCAAAGCTACACGCTGTAATGCTCAAGATTAAGGGTGTAGAAATGGTTTCGCACATAACAAAAATATCAGGCTTTTATTCAAAATAGTCAAAAAAATTAGTCAAAAGAGTAATGGGTATTACGAATGCGCCTCATGTCAGATCATTTTCTCCCTTCGCTGTCCTTTCAAATAAAGTCAAAAGGCTGCAAATAAATCAAGGCTGTTAATTTATGTGCCTAATTATAAATTTAAAAAAAGGATAAAAAAAAAAATAAAAAATTAATCATGTCCTTTGACCCATGCATAAATTCCATAATAAGGCATTTCTCCACCAACAGACTAATTAATTCATGTAATTATTCAGCATATAACGTAATTAATTTGATTAACATTTTTAATAGATTGACAGCCCTAAAAATTCAGGTTATTCAGAAAAATGTGTTGATATTATTCAATAGGGGTGTAATGATACACGTATATCTGTACCAAAAATTGTTAGTATGGGTCTGAAATGAAAACGGTGCTGTTTTAATCACTGCATGTACTGAACTTTTCTGTGTGTGGAATATATTTTAAAACTCGGGATGGTATTGTTTAAGTCGATATACTTTGATGTTGCAAACACTTCTGGAAAATAACAAAAGACGCAGAGTAAGCTGCTGGAAAATTGCACAATCCATGTTANCCTTTTCTGTGTGTGGAATACATTTTAAAACTTGGGACGGTATTGCTAACGTCGATATACTTCGATGTTGCAAACACTTCTGGAAAATAACAAAGGACGCAGAGTAAGCTGCTGGAAAATTGCACAATCCATGTTA
>SCHK01219006.1:671-10908 GCA_004124795.1 Poropuntius huangchuchieni
CAAGGTTGTAAATAATACAGATTATGTTTCACAAGAAAAATATTGTTTCAGTTTATTATAATCTGTTACTTGCTGTTTTAAAATTATTTGTGAAATTTACTAGCAGTTTGTAAGTGAAAATTGTTTCTACACAGTTTTTATAGTATATATATAGAGACTTTTATTTGAAAATGTAAATAAAAAGAATAGATTATTTGTTTCACAGGAAAAGATTGTTTGTTTGTTTTTGAAAATGTTTACTTTTAATAATTGAGTGTTGTCACTGCTGTTTCTTTGTAATTATTTCTGAACTTTACTAGCATCCTGTAAATACAATATATAAAAATATATAAAAATTTCGGTTCCAGTTTGATGCGCAAACCATGAATGAAACTATCACGCCATACACAATTCTCATTTATTCTCCTAGTTTTCTGCATTTTTTGTGACCCTACAAAAACAAACATAATCACTGAAAAATTCCCTACACGTGTTCTAGATGCTCAGCGAGGGCTGGTGGGATTCATAAATTACTAGACAGACAGTCATCAGGGCCTGAGGTCTAAAAGAAGTCTCTCAAGAGTCTGGAAGCCCCTGTGTTTTCTCAGTAATGCGTTCGCTCGAGAGGGAAAAATGATGAAGTGATGCATTTTGAGTGTTGAGGGAAGTAAAATTGCAAGATTTCAGCGGCTAGATTAAATTAGTGTCTGTCATGGAGTGAAAAATTAACCTTCTGTCTGATCCTCAAGTTCCACCAATATCAAGAAAATAAAGGCCAATTAAGTTATCCCTCCTACACACACAGATGCAAGTGCGCATGAGGGGAGGTGAAGAGAAACCCGTGACAGCCTGGTGAGAGCAGGGGAAAGAGGAAAAAGCTGTAATAATAGATGAAATCATTATCAGAGAGGTATGACAGTGCATTAGTTCACAGAGCGGACATACCCATAAAACAACACTCTCTTAGGAGAAAGAGTGCAAGGCTTTGGTCAAAGGTCGACACTGAACACTGTTCTGTAAGAAATGCTCAGAGGTAAAACATCATAAACAAACTCAGGAAGATTTTCACCCTGCAGTAGAGGAGCGTGGGGTAAGATGTGCCAGTTTTGTTTTGCTCAACTGAAATAACTTTTTTCTCAAATGGATATTTCCATGCCATCTTTAATGTATCATATATGTGCAGTGGCACAACTTGCCCCTTGCTGTGGCATCGGATGTAGATACATCTTGGGTAAACTGTCCAGTTTATTTTTAATAAGAACATAACTGACCCATTCGGTAAGCTCCTCCCCTTTTGGTTCATCAGACAAGCTTTAAAGAATGTCCCACAGGAATGAACTTCGGAAATGGAGATTTCTGTAAACAAAGTGATTATAAAATATGTTTAAAAAAAGATATTATTCTTAGACTGCAATAACTTGTGTAAATACAAATGTGATACTGGAGGACTGTCTTTCTGCAGTAACACCAAATAGAAATGCAAATAATGAAAAACAATTTATTAATGCACTATTGTTGTTATTTTTGATATCTTCAATGATGTATTAATATCTAAATTATAAAAATAAAAGTATGTTTGTAAGGTACAACATATATTTGCTTAAATTAACATTCTTATTTAACTTTTCTATTTTAAAATAATTTTAACAGAGTCTAATTTAGTCTCATTAGGTGAGTCTAATAATAATATTTGCAAATTTCACTGGTGAAGTTATTTAAGAGAAACATTCACATCTACATCAACAAATTAGTTATATGAATTGAAGGAATAGCTACATTCTGTACTTTCTATCCACACTGAAACTTTTGAATGAGTTGTGAGTGGAAAATTTTCCCCATGCCTCACATCTCCAAAAACAACTATGAACTCAGTGCACCAGATATCAGTCTAATAAAGTACATCGACAGTATATTCAAATGAGTATCTGCTCACCATATGTCATCTCGAAAGTACACTTATTAAGTGAGCTTTTCTTTCGTATTCAAGAACATAATTCAAACTAAACATTCAGTGTAATTTGTAAAAGCAGTAGGGCATGATGAGGTGAGATGGTTTAGTTGATAAGCTGTGTCGCCTCTAATATAACTAGGAAAGTGCACAATTTTTGTCATGTGATTAAATATTTAAAAAGGAGCTGCCTGTGAGAAATGTGTTTCATTACAATGAAATATTCTGAATATTGAACACAGTTGCGCGGATACTGTATATTTGTAGCAATAGCCAAAAATACATTGTAGCTATGTGTCAAAATGATCGATTTTTCTTTATGCCAAAAAAGATCAAGTTCCATGAAGATATTTTGTAAATGTCCTACCATAAATATATCGAAAGTTCATTTTTGATTAATTGGACGACTTTAAAAGACGATTTTCTCAATATTTAGATTTTTTTTCTGCACCCATATTCCAGATTTTCAAATAGCTGCATCTCGGTCAAATATTGTCCTATCCTACCAAACCGTACATCAATGGAAAGCTTATTTACTTCGCTTATTTAATGATGGTTTTGTGATCCAGTGTCACAAATGGCAGTGTTTACCTCAGTCTCCCTTTATTGTACTGTACTACTGCTGTAGATGTCACTGTTTACCTCAGTGTTCGCGCGCGTCTGTCACATTCGACCGCATATGAAACACTAAAGTCAAACACGTGGGATTCGAACACATTTGATTCGCATATTTGATCAAATGTCAAGTACGTGCGATGTGAAACCACCAAAGAGCCTTGGCGTGAAGATGACACAAGCGTCTGCTGGTTTTCACTAAATGTTCTGTTCGAGAAACTTTGAATGGTCAGCTGCGCTTCATTTCTTTTGTTCCCATAATAACAAAATCCAATTAAGCTTGGTTTCGTTCTTCGGCTTAGTCGAGACGTTTTGATATATAGCAAGTACGGGGATGAGATGGAGTAAACGTGCACGCCCGTGACGGAACGTTTTCCGGAACGATATCAACAATCACTAAGCATTTCTTAAACGTCTCGAGGCGAAAACAGTCCAGCGACTTTTTCTCTACAAAACAATTGACAAACTATTTGCAGTCACGACAAGCCGTAAACAAGCGACTCCATCCTGCGAAAATTAACAGGAAAACATTGCCATCATATAAATCTTAGTTGGACGTTTGGATGGTGATTGTGAAATCGACTGAGTGAGACCCAGGGCAGCAGACGATCGAGAGAAACTGGGGTGGGCGGGAGTGCGCTGAAGTCACACGATAAAAAGGCTTTGCTCTTGGGAAAAAACTCTTGATTCTTTCCGCAGCCTTCCGTTCCCCATCGTGCGGTATGAAGCGTCTACCTGGATACTTGCCGTCATTACGCAAATTTAGGTGACTTTCTTTCCCTCCAGACTTGGATTCTACTTTATGATGATTTTGGATATGTACCTTTGGCATGAAGAGAACCCTTTCCCTGCCCGCCGAAGTAAGATAAAATAGGGTTTCGCTGACATTGGAGTTACTCCTCTCGTTCCATATGAAGAAGTCAAACGTAAGTGAACGGCTTTTGTTTTGACGCGAGTAATTTGCTTGAGGTTTTCTGCTACGTGCGCTGGCAAAATGCAAAGCGTAACTGGGGGAAATGTAAATGAACGCAATAGCGTGTTTTATATGCTGTTACAAAAAATTGAAGCGACAGCCTGAAAAGACTTTCTCGCATCGTTGAGCTTTCAACTATTTTAAGACGCTAAATGCGCACGAATGCGCGCACTTAATTAGTAGGTGGGGATGTGAAAGAACTTGCTACATAATGGTATATATTATTTAAAATGAACTTGACGCTTGTCGTTAAGGACAGCGAACATGCTTTGGTCTCGCTGGGGTGAACGTTATTATACTGCAACAGCGTGTTTGTTTCCATCCGTTTAACTTGTCACGTCCATTTTTCGTCATTTCTACTCAATTTGAATTTTCGGAGTTTGAACCTGAAATGGTTAAAAGAAGTGCAACTTGCAAATTTAAAAAAAGAATTAAGCGTCAGTATTTAATTTTAGTTGGTTCAAATGTTTTACGATGTGGTTAGACATGCATAATTCGATCTGGTCAAACTGCAGAATCAGCGTTCGTTGTCGTTTAACAAGAGAATATTTTGTCTTCGACGATCTGTGGTGTCCTCTCGATGATATGTGAACAGTATAACCAGTAAAACATGATCCATGATCGATAAATATGAAGTCCTCGAAAAGGCACATGAGAGTAAATTAATGCTGATAAAACGACACGACCTTTGGACGTTTACGCAGGTGCTTGACGCGAAAAATTTACATGCACATATATTTTGTACGAACTAGATCTTCCTGCTACATTACTCGCTGTCTTGGAAATGTTGTACAGCGGGAAATAAGCCAGGGGATATGGTTTTCATTGACTGTGGGGGATATTTACTCGAAATGCACCAGGCTTTTCTAACAGCATCACTAATGCTTCCTTTGCTTTTAAGTGAACTAGGTGGGCTTTGAACTTGCTTTTAGGTAGCCTACTATAAATTCTGAACATTTGCCATGGTGTAAATATACTAAAATTTCAATAATACACAGTCTATATTGATTTATGAAGAGACAGAAGTCATTCACCTTAAACCTTCTTAGTCCTGCTGGGAATTTGAATTACCTCTTGCTGGGAGTAAACACTTTTAGGATGATAAATTGGCATGTGGTGCTCACACCACACGTTTTTTAAAGATTTGATTTTTTTTGTGGTGCATTTTTGCTGTTTTATTGATAATAGAGAAGCAGAACATAAAGAAGAGAGAGGACAAATGGGAAAACGGCAGAGGCTTGATTTGAACTCTGGTTTCCCATAAGCATGTCACTTTAAAATGTTAGTGCATTCACATGTTGCTTCAATAAAACACTTTATTCGTAAACACACAGGCTAATTTATGTTTAACTTTGGTGGTTTTGAAAGTACATCTATTGGCTTTGACACACCTGCCGCTGTATTTGAATGTCATTGCTTGTAACCTAGTTCTACAACCTTACATGAAATGAAGTTAATCATTTGCAAACATAAGCACAGGGAAGCTCGNAGGCTTTGACACACCTGCCGCTGTATTTGAATTTCATTGCTTGTAACCTAGTTCTACAACCTTACATGAGATGAAGTTAATCATTTGCAAACATAAGCACAGGGAAGCTCGCTCATACTGTAGCCTACACGTGACAGTTTTGATTTCTGAGTCATTTGATTTTTGTGGTTTTAATGAATGAATTGAATGTACAAGGACAGTGTTGCGTGAACACCTTCAATTCAGTGTACAGTATTCTGTGGCTGCAGTAAAGAAACCAAACCTAGCATGTAAATAATCATTGAACTAATTGTACTGCTCTTTACCATCACCCATGACATACATCACCCCCTTTGCCAAAACTGAGGCTCAATTATGTGAAGCATCTTGCATGAAAGCAAAACACCTTCAATCATATGCCAAGCCCAAAGGCAAAAATAAGTTAGTGACAGTTTACAGCTTGACTATGAGGAAGTGTTATGCATCAAAAACGAACAATCCTGAAGTAGGTAAAATCTTGGTATTTTGCAGCGTTTCCTCTTCATGGGTAATACCAGATTTCTGTCTGGTTTGTTCTCAGCAGGCGTATAGTTCAACACAGTTGTTTCCTGGAAATTTTGCTGTGAAATGTGCAGCTATACTTGCAGTTTGACATTCTTGTGCATGGCCTGAATTAAACGTAAAATGTGATTTGCATGTTTAGCCTCTGAAATTAGACATGGAAAAGTAAAGACATTTAGCACCGCAGCCGTGAAGTTACTACAAATGAAGTGAGCTACAGCAACAACTTTAAACAGTAATCCTATTCACAGTCTTCAAAACTGGTTTTAGTGATAACATAAACCTTTCAAGACTGCTAGAACAAACTACGAGGTTGTGAAACAATGCCATATGCTTTTGTGTAAGTTGGAAATGTTATTTCAACTTTTGAAAAAAAAATCAAATACCTGAAGTAACATAATCCACAATCCTTAAGCAATGTTCTGTTATTTGGGTAACTATCAAATGTTAGTTCATATGAGATGTCGCAGCATTACAGGATTAAAGACAGCAGTAATGTGTTCTGATAAGAAAATAAATTAAGAAGACAGAAAACCAAGATGGACTGCATTATTCACAGAGTCTTATGGGATTGGTTGTCAGTCAATTCCCTCGTAAATTGTTTTACGTGTACCGTTGTCTTTTTGTGTTACACACATAATTTGTTAACTTTAAATCAAATGTGTACTGTAGATAACTCTTTTAATAGAATATAAAAAAATTCAGAAAAATGTCTGAATGAAAGTCACTAAAATCCCTTACAATGGTAAAAATCATTACACCAACAGCACTGTGAAAAACAAAATGTTTAATAAAGGATTAATATTTCATGGATAAATCTGGAGCGTATGGTCAAAGGTAATTAGTAACACCAGCTTTTATGGATTTTACTAGGAATTGTTTTGTTATGTAATTACAGTATTTTTGTTTCCTGTTTGGACTGAAGATATGCAACAGTATGTTGTTCTGTCTCAGTTTGACCATGTTTATGATCTGTAAATCTGATTTTGTCATATCATTCATTGTCATTCATTTTGTGTTGTAAAGATAACTTGTGGAGCTTAGGGTGTCAGTTGGAACATTAATGAGTTAATACACAAATATGTGGTTTGAAATAAGTCTAGCAAGCCTTTCTGAAGATAAAATACCAGAAAGAGGAATGCAGGGTTGAACCATAATTTAACTGAACAGTATCAGCACCATTCCATTAAGCCTGTTTACCTGTTTACTTTGTTTCCATATCCTTTTAGTCCTTGCATGGCATTTGACACTCACCTGGCTTTGACAGTGCTAAGCCTAGTCCAAATAAAAAGGTTTTCAATAGCGGATGGCCATTCACAATAAAGGGTGAAACTTCATCTGTCTTTGGAAAGAGCTTAATTGTATAATGGACTCTCAAAAGTGAATTGAACCCAATGATAAAAAATGAAATCACTGGACCAGCAAATAAATCTCTTGCTTTCATTGGCGCACTCTGTAAATGTCAATAAAGTTAAACTCCTAACGTATAATATGATCCTCATTAGTTTTAGTTTTCTGTTGTTTCTTTATTACGTGTTCCATTTGTCTGTTGTTTTATTGCAGAAATTGGTTTACTTCGAGTAGCTTTTCAATGCTTGGCTCAATTAGCTATTGGAAATGAGTTATTTTCTCGATAATATCTTTGCATTTCTTTTCTCTCAGAAATCATTTTCTCAGCGTTCTCCTCAAAGTGTTGGGTGGGTTCCATTAGCATAACTACTTTTCTTGGTTAGTTCCCGAACAAGGCCTCCCTCCAGCACAGGCTATTGTAATTTTTGCTCCCACCCAGTCCATAGACTCCCTTTAAATTAGCTATAAAATAGCCAGATTACATTTCATTGGGCTCCTGTGGCCTGTTGCCCTCTATTCAAACACTTATCAGAGGACATTGCAACGTAATCGATGTTACCCCAGCTAGTATAAATCTGCTACGTCTTTTCCTATTGTTTCCTTTGGTTTGAGATGTTTAGCAGCACCCAATTATTTTGGCTTACTGACTAACCCCATTCAAGAATTAATCGTTACAATCCACAGAAGTGTAGTCATGGCTGCTGAGGAAGAATTTGACATTCTTGGCAACATGAGAAAGCATATATATTCTTTGGGACATTTGATAGCATCTTTAGCTAGTGTTTATTCGGTTAGCCAGAGGTTTGTAAAGTGCACCTAAATAGACACGGGCAGACAGAGTGCAATTTGCGGAAGCAAATTTAATTTGGGTAGTTTTTGAGTGGATACTGGTCGCTGGCTATTCAACCAAGGCTGAAATGATTATGCTAGTTTTCCGGCTGCTGATATTTGTCCTCTTGCTACTCTGGCCTGCGTAAGTAGATCACATGGCTTTACAAAACTACCTTCCAGACACACATCTGGTCAACTTTTATAATCAAAACTAAGAGAGGGTATTATTTTTCTCACGTCTTTCAGCCTCTAGCTACGTTAGCATGAAGTGTTAGCTTAGCCAACATGCGGCTAGCTAATATCAGTCATCAGGATTCTGCCTGTTTTTGAAGTGTTAGACTGATGTACACCATGAGATATCCAGATATTGACTGTGAAAAGATGAAAAGAAGGAAGATAGATGGTGACTAGACATTTGTTTTGGCACCATGTGCTGTGTTCTCGCTAATAGGATTATGTAGTGAATGGTACATTGTTCAGAATGAGCTTGTATGTCTGTCTATAGGGAGCTTGCAAAGTTAATAAACCCTAGCGATCAAAGTATCTGGTCAGCATGACTCTGGCAATGATCTCTAGTCGAGAGAGTTGCTGTTAACACAATGTTCAAAAGGGAGGGTTGAGCTGTCGCTCTCTTTTTCTCTCTGTCGGTGGTCAGTCCAGCTCATGGTCAGCCATAATGAGATCTTGTTCTGCTTCACATCTCCCTTGTCTGGCTAAATGAAAGTGACCTCTCATTTGATGTCTTTTATAGCAAGCTAACACTTTCAAGATTTCTTTGTGGTTATAATCCAGCAGTCTGTACAATGTCCTCTCAAAGCCTGACTATTTTAAATCTCAAAGTGTGACATTACGTCTTGCTACATGACTTTTTTTCTCATAATTGTGACTTTATATCACCAATGTGACTTTATAATTGTGAGAAACAGAGCTGCAATTGTCAGATTTAAAGTCTTAGGATATTAAGTCACAGTTATGAGGAAAAAAGTTGCATTTGCGCTTCATAGATACAAAGTCACATTGTGAAATACAAGGTCACAATTATGAGAAACATTTGCATTTGTGAGATACAAAGGCACACTGTAGAATATAAAGTCGCAAATGTGTGGGAAAAAATTGTGAGAATTTTACAATTATGAGAAACAAGGTCGCGTTGCAGGACATGCAGTTGTAACTATGAGGGAAAAAATGTGGTGTGTAGAGTTGCAGTTATGAGGAAAATAATTGCAAATGTGGCATTGAGGCACAATTATGAGAAACAAAGTTGCATTTGTGATATATAGCATAGTAATTACTTTTTATTTTGTATTTACTTGCTAAATTAATTCCTTTTTATATACACAGAGCAAATACATGCTCACAGATGTGCATTCTGGGATTGTGTTCACTAATATGTATATACTCTACAGCAGTGGTTCCCAACCACGTTCCTGGAGGCCCCCCAACACTGCATGTTTTCCATGTCTCTTTAATCAAACACACCTGATTCAGATCATTAGCCCATTAGTAGAGACTCCAAGACCTGAAATGGGTGTGTCAGACAAAGGAGAGATGCAAAATGTGCACTGTTGGGGGGCCTCCAGGAATGTGGTTGGGAACCACTGCTCTACAGTTTACCATGCATTGTAGGGGACAGCATTTTGGAGATGCCTACACCTTCACACACACCTATAATGCCTTAAATGCTGCCTACGTAAGCAGCTCGTGCCAGTGGTTTGGAAGTAACATGTTGATCAGTCGATCAGTTGAGTGGTTGGCTTTGCTTACAGTCTATTGATTAATGGCAGTCAGAGCTGAATTTGAGTTTGAATTGTTGACTTTTAAATAGGACACAGACAGATGTTTGTTGTTGTGTCCAAAGTACTTGCTGAAATCATAGTTCTTGGCTATGAAGGTACTTTAAAGTCTTGGAGGAAGTCAAATTATGGATAATATAACCAATGAAACATCTGGGCTTCCATGTGTTGTTTCATTCATCAAATTTCAACAAATCCTCATCTGGTTTACAACACGCAAGAGCTGTCTACAGTCCCCGGTGATGCTGTCTGAAATACTCGCAATAGATTAACTGCTTGTTTGAGTGCATACTAAATCCCAGGTGCTGTCGTGTGTACTAGCATTGTTTACTTTGAATTATATATTGCAGTACATTAATTCAAAGCAAGACCTAAGCATTTACTTGTGGCCGGTCTTGTTTATGGTTTATGCAAATAAACTTGCCGTTTAACTAGGAAGAATGTTTTTAGAAGAGCTGGTTGGAAAGAATATACTTTTTTTTTTTTTTAAACTCATAACAGGGAAATCAAAACTATCATTTATGTATTATTTATTTATTTATTATTTAACCAAAAAAAGACTCTCTGAGATTAAAAATGTCTTTCACAGGAGTGTCCTGGCCAAAATGGGCAGCGATATAATTAGTTTCACGACGAGATTTACAACAAAAAAAAAACGAAAAACACTTGAAACATCAATTTGCTGAATAACAGATTTAAAATGATCCAAAGACAACAAA
>SCHK01219087.1:413-13310 GCA_004124795.1 Poropuntius huangchuchieni
TAAAATGTAATTTATTCCTGTGATACAAAACTGAATTTTCAGAATCACTACTCCAGTCTTCAGTGTCACATGATCCTTCAGAAACTATTCTAATATGCCGATCTGCTGCAGTTTTGGTGCTTAATAATTTTTGTCCAAACAATACATTTTTTTTAGGATTCTTTGAGAATGTTCAAAAAAGAAATCTTTTGTAGCATTAGAAATGTTTTTCAATCACTTTTGAGCAAACGAATGCATCTATTAAGAAAATCTTACTAATTATAGATATACTGTATATTATAAGCATCTTCAGGCTATCTTCCACAACTCCCTAGTAGCCATACAGAACACTACAGCAACCATTTAGCAAAAAAAAAAAATTGTTTTTTTTTTTTCTGACAGCAGCGTGAGGATAACTGTACCAGATCTGCATATTTGCATCTCAACTCATCTTGAACTGTTAAGTAGTCTATCTGATGTGGGCTCTTTCCTGTGTGCAGACATTTGCAGTAAGCTCTATCTACTCTAAATGTAGCTGAAATGCAAAGTACAAGGCTGGTGAACAACAAGTCCTGACTGGGTAATTAAAGAGCTGGGAAGAAAAAAGGCAAGGCAGACTGACTGGAAACCACTACCAGCCCTTGAAGAAACATCTGTGTTAAAGGAAAACAAGGTAATTATATGGAAAGAGGGAGGAACTGCTAAAGTATTTTCCCTTTAGAGAGAGGCGCTTTGTCTGCCACTGCAGCATCCTTCTGTCCAAAAAGACCACAATAGTGGAAGACTACAACCAGACCTCTCCATACACGCGTTCTGCACGTATTTCACGTTTATACTGGCTTTGGGGATCTTTCTTTTCTCATCTTGGTGAAAAATGTTACATCTCTTTAACAAATTTGCTTGTTTTTTTTTATTCCAGTTCACTGCCGTTGTCAGGAATTTGACATTTCAACACTTCCGGACAAAAACCTTTAGAAAACCTCTGTAGACGAAGCCATTATCTTCAAAGTCTAGCGCAATCCAAACCCCCTGCAACGGACCCGACTCCATTTTTCATTGTGAACGTGGGGCGAAGGAAAAACCAAACATACACAAACACACCCTGCAGCAAACTTGCTTTTTCTTCCTTACTGTAAAACATGAACCAGCCAAGATTTGAAGCCTACAGGTAGAGAATGAATGCTGGATGACTCCGCTCTACTTAACTGATAACAACCAGAAAGAAAGCTTTGTGATGACAGATGCCTGGATAATACTGACAGACAGACAAAATGTGCAATTCAATAGAATCTGGTGAAGAAATGCACTGTTTGATTTGTGCACAAAACATACTCTACGGAGGTATTGCAAAATGCAGCAATTCATAACTCCACGCAAGCTGCATTCTCAGCATTACCACAAGAGGCGCCGTAGTGGCGATTAGTGTAAACTGTCAGCTACATGAAAAATTTTCACTTTCAGGAAGGCATTTCCCAAGAGCATCATCAAACTATGGTCGCAAGTTTGTTGTTACCAACACAATTCAATGATTCAGCGCTTTTCAAAACCAACTAACTGCATCGCATAGCTTTGCGGTTGCAACTATAGTCTGGTTAGAAGCATATTTTCTTATTGTTTACTACATGTGGAAGTAAACAGCTCAGCTAAACGAGCAAGACAAGAATTACAATCTACGTTTTCATTGAATTGGATCATCGAAGGTCAGCAGCAGCAAAGACGTTGGTTAATAAAATGGAATTAAATACATGAAGCATATTTGTGTTATGCAACAATTAATTATTGCACGAGGGGTTGTGTCGCATTTAGAGTTTGCTTTGCCCTGTTTTTATTCATTTTTGTGCAAGTGAGATGAGTAAATGCGTTCACATTTAGTCTAGAAATATAGTAACCATCATGTTTATACAAGCGTACACAACGCCTCTGCACTTACTCCCGATTTCTCTCAACATGGAGACAGGAGACCTGCCAGTCAATAAATGGGAAACAAAGTAACTGGAGTTACTTGCTTGAAAAAGTAACTCAGATATTCTGATGTAAATTTAAAAAGTAATGCGTTACTTTTCTATTTAGCTGAAAAAATAGAGTGACCAGATTTCTCATGGTGGAATACGGGACAGGTTGTCAAGGGGTGGGCAACATGACCACAATATGAGAAATTTCATTTCATAATATCAACATAATATTCATATAGTTATTTTGCTTAATATAATCGATAATAATGAAGCAAATTACAAACCATAAGAAAAATATGATAGATATACAAATAAACTCGTTTTTCGACAATTCTGGTATAAGGAGAACTGATATCGCGCGCACACTTCTGGAGGCGTGTCACATTCAGCGTGATTCCGCCGCTTCCACCTTCACTAACTGCAAGATCATTGATAACGAATTGTGATTGCATAGTAATTTTGTTCTACGATGAGCTTGGTTACCTTTGATTAGGCTGTTCTCGCTTGACAGAACACTACTTCTCGCTCTGATCAACCAGTCGTAAAGAAATTTTAAAATATGGGACAAAACCAGATTTTTTCAAAAATAAGTCAGGACACTAAAAATTAGTACTGTCAGACGATTAACCGCAATTAATCGCATCCAAAATAAAAGTTTTTGTTTACATAATACATGTGTGTATACTGTGTATATTCATTATGTAAATACAAACACATTCATGTATATATTTAAGACAAATGTTATGTTTATATGTTAAATATATTTACATAATATAAAATAAAAATATGAATATATAAATGTATAAACGTAAATATTTTCAAAATATATACTGTATGTGTGTGTATTTATATATATATATATATATACACACATATATTATGTAAACAAAAACTTTTATTTTGGATGCGATTAATTACGATTAATTGTTTGACAGCACTACTAAAAATAGAGCTGAAATACGGGACTGTCCTGGGAAAAACTGGAGATCTGGTCACTCTATTTAAAAAAAAATAAATAAATAAAATAAAAAACGATTACGTAACTCACGTTATTTGTAATGCGTTACCACTAACTGTGTGAATATATAACCGCACACACACAATGTAATGAATGATTGATTGAATGAATAAATAAACGAACGAACATCTGGAAATGAAGCACAACAATGGAGAACAAATTAGTCCTCAAATGCTGTTCATTATTTAGAGCAACAATCTGACAGAAGTTATTATGCCACCATTAATGACAGTTCTATAGCATTAAAACAATGTGGCTCGAATAACGGAAGTGTTTACAGTTTTGGGAAACTAACTAGTTCTCCATCGATGCACCCGATTATGGTAGTCAACCAGCGAGTTATGTATTTGTATGGGAAACGCACCCCAGATCAACTACAATTTGTAAAGATTCACAAATCAGCTCAAATCTGTTTAGTTTTTCACAGTCTGAACAGCAAAAAAGAAAACCAGAACCAAACTGCAGTTTGGATGTTACATGTATAAAATCATGCAATGCACAAAATGCACAGTATTCTCAGGAATCAAGTCCAAATTCACCCAATTTTTCCACCTACACTTAATGTCGTCACTGGGGATGCAAAAAGGTGGAAAATGTCCAGTGAATTTCAGAAAGAAATTTTGGAAACTTTGCAGGATTTTTTTGCAATCTTCTGGGAATTTTTAGAACATTTCTGGAAATTTACCAGAAATGTTCCTCCCCTTTGCATCACTAGTCATCACTATAGCATCCAACACACATGATATTGACCACACACGGTCTTAAAAAGTGGATCAGATCTCAACAGCTGCAAAACCTGGCCTACGAACCAGACAAACACTAAAACACAGCCAAGTAACTTACCTTTCTGGCAATGGTTGGAGGTCCAGCATCTGTAATTGTCATTGCTGTTGAAGTTCGTCTTGATACACTGAGGGTTGTCCTCCATGATTCCCGGGCAAACATCTCCGCACTCCTTGGACTGCTTATTTCCAGCAATGAAATTGTTAATATCAGCATCCATAATGATAGACCAGTCCACAGAATCTAGGTAGCAGAGCTCGGGATTCTTCTCGATTCGTATCGCACCCCTCGTGATGTTACGCAGGTTGTAAAGGCCGATGTCCTTCAGGCTGGTTAACTCAAATATGACCAGGGCGTAGTTGTAGAACAAGTTACGGCCCCGGATCACGGCGAGGTTTGGAAAGAGGGTGCTGAGGCTATCCAGCCCGGATACACGGAAGAGGAGAAGGTAATCCGTAATCATAGTCAGTTTGGGGAAACTGAGGGTGCGGAAGACCTCCTGGTTGTTATTGTTTTTGCTTCCAATAAGGAGGATCTGCAGGTATCCCTCAACCACCGTACAGTTCTCCAGCCGCTTGAAATTACTGATGTCATTGCCAATGTCAATGCCTGGACCACAGACTGGAAGGAGGAAAACAGAAATAATCACATGATAATCGATATTCAACAGTCACAGCTAGGTAGCAAGAGATGATTAAAAAAAATTGACCTTAAATATTTGAATTAACGGTTTGATTCATGGAAACGTAACAATTTGGAGGTTAAAATAAAGTGCAGGTGATTCTATTCAGTTATGAATCATAGTCAGGGTAGACATTTAATTTGTTGCGTATGTGAGGGAACTTTATACAGTCACTGAACAGACTGTACACGTTTCCTTCACATACGCATCAAATTAGTTGTACTAGTGTCTTAAACAGAGACAGAACGTCCAAAAATGCACTCATTCATGTGTTGTTTCAAACCTGTATGACTTTCATTCTTCAGTGTAACACATAACAAGAAATTTGTAATGTCTTAGTGTGTTTTGTGTGTCCATACAATGAAATTCAATGGGGTATAATGTTGTTTGTGTTCAAAAAGTGATATTTTCAATGTCTCAGTGAATTGAATTTTTGGACCATACAACAAAATTCAATGGGGTTCAATGTTGTTTATGTTCAAAAAATGATATTTTCAATGTCTAAGTGAATTGAATTTTTGGACCATACAATAAAATCCAATGGGGTCCAATGTTGTTTGCGTTCTGAAAGTGATATTTTCAATGTTTCAGTGAATTGAATTTTTGGACCATACAATAAAATCCAATGGGGTCCAATGTTGTTTGCGTTCTGAAAGTGATATTTTCAATGTTTCAGTGAATTGAATTTTTGGACCATACAATAAAATCCAATGGGGTCCAATGTTGTTCGTGTGTCAAAAAGTGATATTTTCAATGTTTCCGTGAACTGAATTTTTGGACCATACAATAAAATTCAATGGGGTCCAATGTTGTTTGTGTTCAAAAAGTGATATTTTCAATGTCTCAGTGAATTGAATTTTTGGACCATACAATAAAATTCAATGGGGTCCAATGTTGTTTGTGTTCAAAAAGTGATATTTTCAATGTCTCAGTGAATTGAATTTTTGGACCATACAATAAAATTCAATGGGGTTCAATGTTTTTTGGACCCCAACGTTCTTTAAAATATCTTCTATAACTTGATGATGAGTAAATTTACACAACAATATAGAACGAGCACTAAAACAAAACAAAAATCGAACATGTTGAACATTTACTAACTGTCAACCCAAGCACACATCTGAAAAGTTTCAACCAACTGCAGTTTTTCTTTTGCCAGTGACACAGTGCCACGAGGGAGCTTTTATAAGACAAATTTTTGCGTTTTTATGACAGGTATCCTGAGACGGACATCTCTGCTTTCACTTACCACCCATTAAGTTGTTTATTTTCCACAGCGCCATTTGCCCACAAGCTAATCACAAAGAAAGACCCTAAAACATTTAGGCTGAGCTGAAAAATGAATCCTGGAAAATGCAGCAAGATAATTATAGAGCTCTTGAATTATAGATCCTAAGCGAAACTTTAAAAGATAACATTACCTAAAAGTTTATAACCCTTTAAATCTTAGATAACACTCTCAGAGGGAAAAGGCCTGCTCCTTCCTCTTGAAGGTAATCTTTTCTTTTAAAGCCATCCTTAAATTCTGATTTTAACAAGTATGCATTGGTGTATCATATTCATTACGCTAAAAAAACGAATTAAACTATGGCAAAAACAAGCATCTTTCACCGCCCTGGAAGACAGACAGCACCCAGCCTGTCTGCGGATTCTAACATTTTCACACTGCTGAGTAAACAGTGCTATCTTTATTGCTTTGATGGCGCTCCAAATCTCATGTTTACATTTGATAACCCAATTCCAGCCTGCCATTGCGAACTCTCGTAGGTAGCAGAGTGAAGGCATTTGGAAATTAGGTCATAAACTGATGTCATCGTTTAGAAATGAAGCAGAAAAAAAACCTTAACCCAAGCTAGTAAATCCTAACACTTCAGACTCTACAACAAAACAGATTGCGACAGAGCGCTTTCGTATGAAAACAGAACCACAAAACAAGACAACCTAACAGAGCTAATAGAGAGCCAGACAGTACTTTGATAGTTGCCTCAACTCATCATTTCAATGTTGAAATCAACAAATTGCATGCATAACAAATACGTTTGTACTATTGTTTACATTTTTATATCATTATAACATATGTTTTAATATGTACTTAAAAATATTTAAGCTGTCTTAATGTACTTTAAACTGAAACCTCAAACTTTTAAAAATACTAAATCATGTTAGTTAAATATCACAGGTTTTTCTTTATATTTATCTTTCTCCAGAATACAGGGAATATTGCTTTAATTTGGAATCAATTAATACATTTTCATCAGGACAACTTTTAGTCTTTTGTGAAATCTTTAATAAACAAAAGTTGTTTTTTTAATGACATGGTCCTCCAAAAAAAGTGACCATTTTTTTTAAAACTAAACAACAGCACAAACATTAATATTAACAATTTAACTGCTGAATCATTTATGTGATTCCATGTTACATAATATAAGAAATATCAAAATTAATCTCAAACTGACAAACGAATGTAAGCTAGCACTCAACAAATACTGTAAGATAAAGAGAAACACACAAACTGCTTTAAACCAACCAAAAAAACGCAGATCAACAAATTAACCAATGGTTTGGTCTCAAGATAAGTCAACCAGTTAACCCGAGCCACATTTATACCCAACTGGGAATCTTTATCCATCCTTTGCCAAGAGAGACAGGTTATACTTAGGATTTCCACTGAGAACCTCCTCTGCCTTGCTACCTCGCTGCCCTGCAACCGCTGGGGTTAACAGTAAAACCCAATTACACAGACTTCACAAACTCCTCACTCTTCCAATCAACAGAACCCAGTCTGTTTTGCTAGTGCGGGTGTTTTTACATGTTCTATTTTAAAAACACAGATTTTTCCTCTCTCTCTCGATGAATCGGATGAATCAGGGGGTCTTATTTGCAGTTTACTTGGAAACATGGAAATTTTGTGGTGGTCAAACATGAAGGGAAGCAAAAATTGCTTTTTTTTTGTAAGAACTTTCCGGGTTATTGATTTTAAAGAGGTAGAATAATGAATAGCCTACTAAATATCTTGAATGTTTTTCACATACATATACGGGCCAGTTTTAGGGTTATCAAAAAACAAAGGACAGCTTTGCATGAAAAAAAAAAAGAAGACAATTTGCATTTCCCCATGTGGGTTAAACTAATATTAATAATGACTCATTTTCAGTATGTTTGCATGCCTTGGTTAATATTCCAAAGAAACCATGCAAACCCAACACAGCATCAACAACATGAGACACAAGTAAACAAACATGCCCTGCCACACCGAGCACGTCAGTGTTATTCAAACATGTGTCGTCATCTAAAATCACTTTCATTTACTGGCAACCATATCACAGCGTCCCAACGTATCCTACTAACCTAACAGCGACCGGCCCTGATAGCAATCTCACTGACTGTAATCATACTTATCAATACTATCTGTCGGTTATGTTAACCAAAGAAAACAGATAATAATCTGTGGCAAATCTTTCAAGTGAAACAGATTTATCAAATCTACGCTGGACTCTATTTACATTAGAGCTGCGAGACGACTAAAGTAGTACATAAACTGCGTTCACGAAGATCAAACACTTGTAAAGTCATTCCTTGAGACCGTGAGAAGGTCAAAACATTATCTTGAAATACTCATTGAGTTTTAAACTCTCAAGTCCAGTATGAAATCAGAATTAATAATGCATTAAGGAATAACAGAGACAAGTTAGAATATGGATAAACGACACTAATGTTTTTAATTTCTTATTTTAGTCTCATTAAAACCTGTTGGATTGTTACCTAAATTAACCAGATACTATCACCAAAATCTCCCATGCTGCCAACATGGTGGTGATAACTCAAATTTGACTTTCAAATGTAGATATATAGATACAGATGCACACAATGGCACTTGTGAACACAATTACGCCACACTAGAATCCAATATTAGCATTATCTGATAGATACAGCTGTAAAATACCTATGAAATTACTATTACACATGGCAGTGTCAGCATGACCAAACTTGACTTTGTTGTGTTCTTTGACTTTGCATAGCCAAAACACTCAACAGACACTCCTGTGATGCATAATACCTGAGTATTTCCATTTCTTTTCGTTTAAGAAACATTTAAAGGGAACGAAAGCAGAAAAACATGCAATTGAAAGTAAAGTAAAAACAGTTGGTCTGGATTTTGAGCCAGTTTTCTTGCCATATACATCGCAAATGAAAGCTTAAAACACTTTGAAGGCAAAATGAAAGTGAAGGTTTCTTTTCATTTATGACATGATCTAATCCAAATACATCCATATCACTAGAATAACTTACTTTCTCCATGACAAAGCGTGGAGAGGACCAGGACCAGACCACAAAACAAGGTCCAATATCGCCTCTGTCTGCTAGACCTCATTCCTGTACAAAAACAAGGCAAACACTTGTTTTAAAAAATAAAGTAATTAAAAAATATATAACAGCGCAGGGGAGACAGCTCAACCCTTCAAAGTGGATGATGCTTGAAGTCTTCTCAATACAAAAATATCATCAAAGTTGGGTTTATCCAGCTTGGTGCCTCCTTATGGAGGGGGTGAAAACAAAAAAATAGATACACAGCAGCTGGAAATAATCAAACAAAACCAATTTCGTCCATCTTCATGGTGTTTTTTGCTGGGATAAACGACCCTCCAGACACCCCAGCGAGATTATCCAGCAGACCCA
Organism: Poropuntius huangchuchieni; assembly: GCA_004124795.1. Classification (NCBI taxonomy): domain Eukaryota; kingdom Metazoa; phylum Chordata; class Actinopteri; order Cypriniformes; family Cyprinidae; genus Poropuntius; species Poropuntius huangchuchieni. The sequence goes on from SCHK01219087.1 coordinate 9,505, forward strand.
GCCCGCTTTGCCCTCACCATGAGGCGGATTCAACCGCACTGATTCTCGCGCTGCTTAACGGTGTTTAATATTATTCTGGACAGCTTTTCCTCATCGATATATGTGAAAATAAACCAGAAAAACACGTAAAGGCTCGATAACCCGCAATTTCATGCTCCATGTCGTGGGAAAATTTGGAAAAACACGTTGTAGGTCTCCTCGCAGGCTGGTTTTAGCTGTAGTCCAGTGAAACCCGCTTAGATCCGCTGGCGAAAACAGTCTGGACTAGTGTGTGTGTGTATGTGTGTGTGTGTGTGCGTGTGTGATCTTCATCAGCTGCAAGAAGCCTAGCACTTCTCATCCAGCGTTCTTAAAGGCCTAACGTTAAAATCGGTGGAGAAACTCCGAAAGATGCCAAATAATATCCGTCCAGGCTTTAAAATGGTCTCTCTCTGCCTCCCACCATCTTCAGTCTGAGATTTCAGACCTTGGTTTTTCCCTGCAAGACGCGGGCAATGGAGGACACAGATGAAGTGTGAAGGATCGGATCTGTGTTCATTTAGGAGATGTGAAGGATGTAGAGTAGATCCTGTGGTCTCTCTCCGTTGAATTGACGCTGTAAACAAGGCTCGATCTCTCTCACACACACACACTCATGCACTCACACACATAGTAGGCTAACGTTACGTTGGAGAGAGGAATGAGGGAAAACCCGGACTGGATCACGACACGCACTGGGAAGACGGATTTGGATCTGATTTTGGAGGTTGCCAGTGAAAACACTTGAGCGCTGCTGGCTGTGTCTCAGTAGTGCATGGTAGCGCTTCATAGGAGCTGCACTCTTGTCAAGTGAAATATTTATTTAGGCTATTTATTATTGATTACAATTAAAGTCGCATTTGTTTTTACTGAGAAATTGCTAGTAAATTTCACAAATAATTGTGTGAAGACTGAACAAAACATTTTGACAATTTTGAAATAGGATTTATTTTCTTGTACTTCAATAATCTTTGTTTTATTTACAACTTAAAAAAAAAAAAAATCAGAGTATACCCATTATATAAAACAGTATTGCTATTACATTTCCATAACACATATAAGAATTATAATGTAGGCTCCTACAAAAATGTCACTCTTATCAGAAGGAAAAAAAAGATATTTATTGCAACAAGTTATAATTTTATTTATTCTACTAGTTTGATTATTTAAATTACATTCACAAAGAACAAGAAACATTTCATAATGTATTTTTTCTACAAGAGATAATATTTACAATATTTATTATTTATAATAATAAATAATAATTGTTATTATTATAAAATGTAATACATTTGTTTACATTTATTTAAAAATATTTAATTTATTTGTTACATTCACACAGATTAACATCAAATTTTCATGTCTTTCCTACAATTCCTGCTAGTCTCAAACACAGTATATTATTTTTTAAAAATAATAGTAAAATGTATTTAATAGTAAAATGTATTTTTTTCTACAAGAGATATTTACAATGTTTATTTATAATAATATTTATTATGTATGATAATAATAATAATAATTAATAAAAGGTATCATTCATTCATTTATATATTTATTTACGTAGGCTATGTTACATTCACATAGATTAACATATCAAATTTTCATGTATCTTTTTTTCTACAATTCCTGCCACAGTCTCAAATTTCCGTCATGCAGCAAGTTTATTGTCAGGCCTCTTTTGGGAATCAGATGCAGCACTTGTAATTTAGTCTCACTGTAATTTTGTCTCACAAAGCACACACTGTTCTGCTGGTGGGAAACACTCATGCATTATGATGTCATAATATGACATCGTTGGTTTCATCCATAATTAGTACAAACTCATATAGCATGATTTTGCATTTTTTAAGCAATAGTAAATACCAAATATTTTATATAAAATAGTAATATTATGATTTTAAAATAATACAATTAAGTAAATAATAATAATAATTTTTCATGTTGAAGTCGATTGCTCTGTTGCAAAATAAAAATAAATTACAAATCATTAAGAAGATACAGCGCAGTGATTTTTTTTTTTTTCCGTCATGTTGAAATCAAAAAACATTGCAGCAAAATATAAAATAAATTATTTTAAAAAGCCAAATGAATTCTCTCTTAACAGTAAGATAAATGTTGCATTATTTATATAAAGTATTTTACATACTGTATAAGCTACATTTCCTGTAAAGAGCTCCTGGTTTGGTTTTCAGGCTTTGGTTGAGGTTGTATGTACTTATGTCAGTCTGTTCCTCATCACTGAGTCATTGCACAAATAACAGCAGGTTTGGGTTACTTACTGTAAGCAATATTAACTCAAAACCAAAAGCAATGGCTTTGGGCTACTAGACAAATTATATACATTTAACACTGACACATTATGAGTTGAAACATTGTAATGAATAGTTCCATTAAGCTGTTTTCTTTGAGACACGGCAAAGTATGAGACTAAACGAATGACACATCATCTAGTCATACACTACATGTCTAGACAAGAAGTGCGCAGACACAGTTTTAGGAAAATGTTCATACTGTAAGTAGGTGCTTCTGACCTGGTATAGAAGTCTTAAAAAATAGTCCAACCAAAAATGAAAATTTGCGGAAAATGTACTTACTGATGCCACTCCATCAGTTTACATCTTGTGAAGTGAAAAGTTGCGTGTTTGTAAGAAACAAATTCATCATTAATGTGTTTTGACTTCAAAGCGTGTTTTGCTTCAGACTAATATACCATACAGGAGTGCTGTGGATTACTTGTGGATTATTGTGATGTTTTTATCATCTGTTTGGACTCTCATTCTGACGGCACCCATTCACTGCAGAGCATCCATTGGTGAGCAAATCTGTTCTGATGAGAAAAAACAAACAAACTACATCTTGGATGGTCTGAGGGTGAGTACCTTTTTAGCAATTTAATAACTGAAACTGCTATCACTTTTTATAAAACAAAATATATTTCTTAATAATATAAACATTGTTATAATATAATATAATATAATAAAAAAAATAATATAATCATGTTTTTGAGTGTGTTAGAGCATCTGGACGAAATAATTGTTAATTAAAGTTATTTAAAAGAATTGTTGCAGTGGCAGAGCTTATAATAATGTACATACTAATTACGTTATCTGAATTTTGTGCTTGAAAATGTAAACAAATTAAATTTATTATATGATGATTAAAAAATTCTTTTAAGTATTTAATAAACAGACGCATATATTTTTTTTAACTGGCTGAATTCGTCAGCTGCTCCACAGCGTTCAACACTCGCAGATTTTCCATACAGTGACTATCATGGAGTGATTAATATCAGCCAAGGAAAATCATGTCATGCAAATGTGTTGAAGATTAAAAAACAAGGAAAACCTGAAGCACTTACACATTCAAATACAATGTTCAGTGTAGACAAATTAGCCCTGACTCTGAACACCGTATTGTGTATCAAAAAACCCGTACACCTCATAAAAGATGTGAAAAACAAATATATTTTGCAACCACTTTATTCGGTTCAGAAGCCTATAACCCTTTAAATCTCTCAGGAGGAAAAGTGTGAAATCTTAGCTGTAATAACATATATACTTTTTAAAAATGTTATTTGGTACTTATTGCTTTTTCTCACAACATGAAACGAAGAATAAAAACTCACAGAACAACATTTACACACAACATACCTTAACCATGACAATATTTTGAGCAGGTGAACCAGAAAATGTATAGGTCTTGCATAAATAAATGTTTATACACATTCACACACAGTATATACATTTAAAATTAATAATATAAACATATAAAATAAAATATAACTGAAT
>SCHK01219264.1:0-13951 GCA_004124795.1 Poropuntius huangchuchieni
TTTTTTTGTCATTTATTTTACCCCAGTGGAAATTTGTCCTGTTTTAAGCATAAACTATTTTTATTTTAACTGAAAGACAAAACAAAAATACTGATACTGAAAAAAATAGTGTTTTCACACGTGACGGATTAACTTGTATTGAGTCTTGACACAGGTTTTCACATGATCTTCATTATCATCACTCCATCAGTAATCTGCTAGATGTAGCCACCTCTTCCAGCATATTACTTGGATGTTTAACCCTTTTTTTCCTTCTTCAAGGACAAACGGTGTATGTGAAGGCAGATCTCCGTGCGAAAGTCCCTGAGCTCTCCTGAAGCAGCAGATCCCTTTTCAGCACCAGCTGTTCTTCCAGATAAACTCTGCGGCGTGCTCACAGATTCTCTTAATATGATTCCGCAGGGTCGGGCTCAGGAGAATAGACGCAAAACAAGCGTGCCAGGAGAAAGAGAGCGTTGAATTTTTCATCAGCAGGCCCTCGTAGTGCAGCAGCACTTTTTTAGTAGGCGGCCGGCTCATTCATGAGCAGATGTTCAGCGCAGGTCCAAGCTGCAGTTAGCATGAACTCTGCTGCCCTCTCAGCCGTTGGCTGCAAGGACGTTGGCAGCGACCCCGGCATTTGAGAATTCATTCCCGGCAAAAAGCGTCGAGCGCTGCTTCGCCCAGACCCCTTTTTTTAGCCGCGTTGCCCAGCCCAGGAGCCGGCCAGAAATGGAGGAGGGCTTTTCTTTTGACAGGCCATCAGTCTTCGCTCTGACACTGATGAAAGACTCGCCCGGGTCAACTCAGGGGACCGGCCCAAAAAATTCCTGAAGACAATTTTGCTCAAGTTTATCATTAATTTTTTATGACGTCCTCTGTATGAAAATAAGCCACCTGGCACGAAAACCAAAACAGACCCTTTCGGAAAACAAAAGCAGCCTTTTTTGCGTCATTTGCGTGAAGGTACCCTTGAAACGGGGAATTGCTATATCAGATTAACGCAGGTGGTTTAAGGGAGCGCGCTGGTCAGGTTGGTCGCTACGCTAAAGCCCAGCTGCTGCTGTGGTTAGCCAGGTGGTTCGGTTAGCGTGGTGACCTCAATACACCCCGAGAGACTCGAATAACAACCAATACAGATGAAGCATTATCGTGTTTCATTTACATAACACCGTTATGTTGCAGTACGTCCATGTAGCCCTTTCCCATCAAACGACTGAACGCCAAACCGGCATATGTTCCGCACGGAAAGTGTGAAATGTTATTCTTCTCTTTCGTTGCGGTGCATGTGAAGCTGTAATTGAAGGATGATGAGGTTTTTAGTCCTTTTTTTTTCTCTCCCTTCAAGCACTTGTTTCTTCAGCACGTCTCCTACTTCACACTATCTAATTGGCCGTTTTCAGGTTGGGTTTATGAGAGCAAAACTAATTAGTGTTTCTAAATTCAGAGAGCAAGAAAGAGGGAGGAAAAAAAAGGAAAACATGGTTGAATGGATTGTTCTGGTTTCCTCTCTGGTGTCAGGCTCATAACAATGAAATAAAGAGTCTAATCACTTTCAAACTGCTCGTTTTTTTTTTAAACCAACACTGAATGTCACTTTCTCTCCTGGCATTTTGTTTGGCACGATCACAGAACCGGGAATAAAGCGAGCGCTTGCCCTCTTTACAAACTTTTTCCTTTGTAATTCGTGGGAAGGCTTTGCAGGGGAAAAAAAACAATGCTCGTGTTTTTAGGTGGGGTTGTTTCTTCTTTTGATTCGGAACGTCCTGGTGAAAGACGGGGGGAGGGTGGAGAGTTTACAGTAGCGTTGACTTTTCGCCCGTTACCTTTATTCAGAGAGCTCCAGCTGCAGCGCGCCCTCAGGAAGGCCACCGCGGGCACGCACGCACACACACGCTGGCTCCCGGTGTGAAAGAAAGCCCTGTTTGAGTTGGCACGCGCAACTTTTGCTGCCTCTGCAAGAAAGACACCAGCGGCGGCCGCGCTGGCCAGGCGGGCCGTCGTTCTTCTAATCAGGATGTGCCTTTTCCACCTCTCTCAGGAAACACATTTCTGCCTCTCCCTCCCCTCAGCGGCAAAAAAGCGAGGGACGGACGGGAGGGAGAAAGTCGGTGAAGATGAGTGACAGGATCGGAGTCCGGAGGGGATTGGGCTAATCTGAGTTTAGTAGCGCTCCCTCAACACCTCACCCTCCCTGCCTCCACTGGGCCTTCATTTATATTGAATAAAAAAGTTTATAGGTCAGTTTAACAATGTGCCGTAAAACTCGCACTATTTTTATTTTTCCACCTCTCCGCCGGAGGGATTCGCGTGGAGAGGGCCAGTAATTAAGAAGCTGTGAATCCAGGGTTAGGGAGGAAGAGTGTTTAAATGCAATTAGAGCATCCGCTCGAATCAATTTGAACCCAATTACAGTTTTCTTGAATGTGCTATTATTTGTTTAATCAAGGGAATTTTGCCCTTTTAAGATGCTAAAAATGTATCGCGAGATTATTTAAACGCGGAGTGAAAATAAACTCAATTGTTTCAAAGTGACCTCTCTCGTTGTACCCTCCCTCGTTACCTTGTTCTTCTTCTGAAAAGAAAACTCCATTTGATTTGTCTGGAGATAAAGCTATCACAATATCGGCTGGATAATTAGCACAAAATCCACATCAGTTTTTTTGGGAACTGGATGTGGAGCACCAGTCTCTGATGATTCGAAGTTTCAGTAGATTTCCTCATTTCTCACTGATGTGTTTTTTTCTTGTCTGTCCTTCTCTCCTTTCTGTCTGCTTTCTCTTCCACCAATCTTTCTACCTGCTGTCTGTCCTGCAGGCAGGAGAGTGCAGTGGTCCAGCCTTGTGGATGCTGAACGGTACGTCTCACGTTTTTAACAGTGTATGTGTGTGCCTAGCCACACTTTTGAATGAGTTTCATTGCAATAGATAACTAAATATTAAACCGAGTGGAATTTGCAAGCAAATGATGCTAGACCTTCTCAAAACTGCACTTTAAACACTTCTTGTAATTACTTTTAACCAATTGGTTCCAAAGTCATTTTTAGTGGATATATGAAGTCAGTTCACCTCAAGTTACCTTCTTTGATATCCGTTCATTTCAGTTTATGCAAATGCAAATTTAGGATATGTGTGGGAGTTTACTCTTTTTAGTCTTTTCTAAATAGTAATTCTATAAAGTCCAACGAACTGTTTTTTTTTTTAATGAATTGTTTTTATTTATTTAAAATAAATGTAACTTGGTTAAATATTTAATACATTTCTACTGCAGTTTTTATTCATTCATTCATTTTTTTTTAAATTTAAAATGCCACTTTGTTTATTTACAGCAAATGCCATGTGGTTTTTATGTAAAATAATTGAGATTCAGTCTTTTTGTATGTTTGTTTATGTATTTATTTACAACAAATCCTGCATGGTTTAATATTTCTTTATTTAGAAATGAATCTACTTTGTTTAACACATTTATTTATTTATATTTAGAATAAATTCCACAATGTTTACGTTTTTATGCAGTATAAATGCTTGGTTTAATTCTGAATTAATTTACATATTTAAAATAATTGCCACTTGGTTTAATATTTATTTGTGTGTAATGCAATGACATTCCTATATTTGTGTAGAAGTGTGAATTAATTGACGCTTTCAGACACTTTCAAAACACATCTGTTGGAATTTGCTCACGGTTGAGCTGGCTTTCTGCATGCTATCAGCATGTACACGAGGTCCGTTCTAGCGAATCTGAATTCTGAGACTGTACACAGTTTGACTAGTATACCGCCACAGTCGTTTTTGATCCATGTCTCTCGTGGCCTTCACTTCCTGTGTGATGTGTAAACACAACAAATAAACCATGACACTGCCCACATGTCACAGTGCCAGTCTGTGTTCAAATTCTGTTGTTTACAGTAAACATTCATATATATTCATGACCTTGAGTCATAAAAAGCATCCTTTTGCGGCATATGACATGCCATATTAGTGCTTATTATCATATTGTCTCTAAAACAGGTGCTCAACAAACATTAACCCACGTATATATTTGGAGTGTTTCTAAATGTCAGTGTTTGATTTGAATGATGTATTTTAGTACGTTTTTTTGCATTGTGAGTTTAATGGAGCTCCTGCAAAGTCTGTATTCCTACCAGCCCGGCCAGGCAACGTTTTAGAGAAGTGCTTCTAACAGTTACGCCCGCTCGCAAAACTGTGTACGTTACAGATTGATAGTAAATGGAAAACATGAATGTAAATTGTGTCATTTGATAATGTAAATGGAGAGCCGAGCTATTTTCCCCCACCCCCATAAAGAAATCAGCCCTATTTACATAGTCAGTTGTGCTTATGAGACTTATGGAAATCAATCTCTTGTCATTTTCCAACTACACAATTTCACGTTAGTTCAGAGATCACGGATTTGAAAGTCAATATGGTGACATTGGCTCGGCTCCATGTTGGCAACATGAATTAAACATAACAAACAAAACAACACACTCTTCTGACAAACTTTTAGATGAGTTTTAGTGCATTAATCTTTCACATTGCATGTGAATGAACCCAAAATGCATGATTATTTCCTCTTGAATATTGATTTTTCGGGGCGTTTTATGAAATTGCGCTCTTATGAAAGTCCAAACTTTTGGCGATCCGAGTTGAAAAGCACTCCAAATATATTTAAGTGCAGGTTATTATTTAGTTATTCAGATTTATGACCATAACAGAAAGCGAAAGCAGGTGGATTCGAGCCTGTCCATTAAAGTGTACTTTGCAGGGTCCGGTTTTAAAGTGGCCAGCAAGGTGGCTGTGACAAGAGTTATTGAAGAGGGTCTTCGCTTAAACGTCTTGCACATGGTTTACCACTTTCTTTAAAAGCACTTTTAGGACTCATAATTGCTACTTACATGTTGCAGATGGGTTATGACTAATGAGAGGACTACATTTATGACTCTGCATGAGGACATGAAAGCTCTCCTTGCTGTTGAATTTAACCTTTTCAATATTGACTAATTATTTAGGTTAGAAAAGATCTTAAGGCACACCGTGGTACTTTAATACATTCCATTAGTTACATTAGTCGACACCTTTCAGAGCTTTCTACCTCATTTTTTTAATATCTTGATTGTGACGCCTTTGACTGTAGCTTTGCACGCTTGTGCAGAATATGACATTTAATAATTGAACCGTGCAGGTGGGTTGGCTGTTTAACAAGACCTCTGAGTTGCGTTCACACCGTGGCTGAATGTGGCTCAAATCTTTTTTTTGTTTCCTTTATTAGTGATATGTGACCAGTGTAATATTAAACGAATACCTGATTTTATTTTTTTGGTCAGAAGTTCGACGTCAGGGCGTGATGCCTGTTGCCTGACTAGTTTTTGAGTTTTGTGGCTTTTCGTCCATGTTTGTTGGCTTTGAGGTCATATACTGTATATACTAATGTACTCCTGAAAGTAGACAAAACTGACTCTTAAAATCTATTAGCCATTTAAAAAAAAAAATTGTTTGTTTCGTTATGTTGCGCCCCAACTTCCTGTGTAAATAGGAAATACCTCAGCACAGGAAAGAAAACTTTGCTCAGCAAGCTATTTCTTTAAAAGATCATGCGAACAACCTTACAAAAAAGAAACTGAGCAGATAATTGGACTTGCACACTGTGGTTTGCGCTACCAACGTAACTTTGGTTTCACATATACAGAGTATTATTTTTTTCAGTTTTTGTTGTAGTCATTTACATTACAGTTCAAAAGTTTGGAGTAGGTAAGGTTTTTTTTAATGTTTTTGAAATATTGCTCAACAAGGCTGCGTTTATTTGATCAAAACTATAGTAAAACATCAATATTGTGAAATATTACAATTCAGAATAACTGTTTACTTTTTAATATATTTATTTTAAAGTGTAATTTTTGTGATGGCAAAGCTTAGTCATTATTCCAGTGTCTTCAGTGTCACATGATCCTTCAGATATCATTTTAATATGCTGATTTGGTGTTAAAGAAACATTTCTCATATTTATTATCAATGCTGTGCTGCTTAACATTTTTGTGGAAACCATCATTTTTTCTTTTTTCCCAGAATGTTTTGAGAAAGTTCAAAAATTTATTTCAAATTGGAAATCTTTTGTAGCATTTTATATGTCTTTACCGTCACTTTAATCAGTTGACTGCATCCTTACTGAATAATAAAAAAAAAAAAACCCTTTCTGAAAAATCTTACTGACCTTTTGAATGGTGTATATGTATACTATATGTATATGTGTGTTTAAGTGAGCTACAGTATGCAATTAAGTCATTAACAAAGCAGTTCAGTTTACTCAGTCAAACTGAAATCACTTTTTTGCATATTTTACGGTTTAAAATATTTTGGTTTAACACACTGCATTCAGTTAACAACAGTTAGTAATTGAATTTAATTATAAAGCATATTTCCTCATCATTTAGTGATTTTGAGCTTTAAAACTCTGGATTCAGTCTGTTTTTATACACACACATTGGCAATGTCATATTGTCCAGAATGGTGACATAAGGGTCAATCCCATCTGTCCTCCCCCACTCTCCCTCTGCTCTGTGGTGTTATACGCCCCTGCTTCACACAGCTCTGCCAAAGCGACTCACCCCAGCCTGTTTGTGCCCTGTCCCTGTTTGTAAATACACAGACGGAGGACACGGGTGCCGCTCGGGGTCATGGCTGCCTCGTGGACGCTCCAAACCCAATGTGACAAGCAACAGATGAGTCACAGCACCCCGAATCTAAAGAAGCCGACAGTTTCTCTCTCTGTCTCGCACTCTCTCCCCTTGGGTCACGTGAAGATTAGTGACACCTTCGCTGGCATCCTATAGGCCTCTGCCAAACCCTGCCATATCATCCTGCCTCAGTACCGTTACCCTCCCCCTTCCCTTTTTCTGTTTATCTTTTTCTTTTCTCGCCCAGTCATATTCAGAGCTGTGTTCTCTCTTAAAGATCTGGCTGCTTTTCTCCAACATGAGTTATGTTTCTTTGGATCAGTTTATATAAATGGTGATGGCTGTTTCTTTGAATATTTGTATAATATTTGATTTATATTTTAATTGTAGTAAATGTATATCACATGTACAGTACATACGCTGATATAAAAATATATAATAATATATATTCTAATTTTATATAGAATTTTATTTACAATTCTACTTATATAAAATTAAAAATAGAAACATTTTAAGAATCTCTAAAGATTCTTTTTTTGAGAAATAAATCTTTCTTTCTTTATTGTGGCACATTTGAAGGGCCATATCTTTTCACTGCTTGTTCCTAAAAAATATGTTCATCATGTTCACACACTTATTCTTGACATTTTTGTATGATATTCAGTCATATTTTTTTCTTTAGAGACAGATAGACAGCACCGAGTCAGTATCTCCCTCTCAAAGTCAAAAGATCAAAGCATCTCTCATCTTGTCCTTCTCAAAATCTGAAAATCCAGCTTGTCTTTTTTTTTTCTCCAGCCACACAAAGTAACAAACGCTAGCCGGCGCGCTCGGCCCCAGGATTACGATCCTTCCAGCGCAATCTGTCCATCTTTTTAAGCAAATAGCATGGCCTTGCATAACCGAAGAGAACAACGGGCGTACGTAGTTCTCGTTGACCCGATGAGGGTGTTTAAATGTTAAGCTGGATGAGATGATGAGCCCGGAATCTATTTGCCAACTTTACCCGCTAGTTTGACCCTGCAGTGTTGACCCACATGTGAGATTTCTTTCCCAGGTGCTCTTGTAAGCTACCTGTGTTAGGTTCATGTGTGTCTCCAGGCTGGTTTTTGACTGCAGTCGCTCAGAGCTGTGCAGTTATGTTATATGTAAATGTAATATTATCAACACATCCAATTTGGTTAAATGCTGTAGTGTGGGCGGCTGTTTTGATCCTTGTACCCACAACACTTAATTCAGACTTTGGGCACTTATTGTGGTAGTTCGGTGACTCTGTGTTTCTAAAAAATGATGTTGCAGTGATAGGAATGTGAGTGTTTGGTATGTATCTGATTGATCTTTGTCAGGCAGAGAAAAAAAAATGGCAAACCGCTATCATGTAGTGTGTCTGTGTGTGTGTGTGTATACCTGTTTCATACTCGTATGGAAATTGCTGCCATATATCTAGATCTAAAGTGAAGCATTTAAATATTCAAATACAGATCCAAAACAATTTGCAGGCATTACTTTGCATAGAGTGTTATTTGTTGACGTGGAGTGTGTTGGAACAAAGAGCGAATGCTGGCCGACGGGAAGCAGAAAAAGATACGGCCTTTTCGCAGGATAGCGGGAGATAAAGGTGTGGAAGCGTTGGGTCTACAGTACGGTACATATACATACTGGTAAGTTATTTAATGAAAAAAATATTGGCTTATGCTTTGATAGTTTCGTTTTTTAAAATAAAGTCATGTTATTTTTAGTGCTGGGCAACGATTAATCACGTGGTATTTTCATCCAACTACAGTGGAGTGTTTAAAAGTAAAACATTATCCAAAAGCATCATAAAATGTCAGTGTTTCAGTCATTACTCACTGAAAATCTTGACATCCTGCCTAGCTTTCCTTGGTGCATTCATGAGAAAAAGTAGCAATATCTGATTTATAAATGAATGATTCATTTAGATCTTTTGAAGCTATTAATGATTTGTTAACAAATCAAAATAATTTGTATTATTTAACTGAATGATTTAATCCAGTTCCTATGGCATAAATTCAGTTTCTCTCACAAATCATTGGTCATACTCTGTTGACAACTTTTGTGATGCTTACGGTGCTTTTGCGTTCTTTTTCAAAGCTTGAACATCCTTGAACTGTAATTGTATAGGCAAGTCTGACCAGCACAGACTTCTGAATATCTCCTATCCTGTTAAAAATGAACTTCATACAGGTTTGTAGCAACATGAGGGTGACTAAATGAAGACAGAATTATCATTTCTGAGTGAACAAACCTGTTTGAGAGTTCTCATGTTGAGTCCATGCCGTTGCCGAGCTGAAAATGGCCCTTAAACATCATCATTTCTCTCCACATTTCAACACAAAAGACTCTATTGTGACCATGCTGTGCAGATGTTTATTTAAAGTCTCCTCTCTCACACAGTAACGTACGTTTCACCCAAAGAAAACACACCACCCCCTTCTCGCTGTGTATGTGAGAGTGTGTGTCCGTGAGTGGGAGGGAAAGAGAGGGGGAGAAAGGAGAGAAAGAGTGGAATAAATTAAGAAACATCAAGTGGTGATTTAGTGGGAGAGATAGAGACAAGACAGAATGTGGCGGGGATGGGACGGATAGACAAGCGGGAGAAATAGAGGGGGTTAAGAGGCGCGAGATGGAGAGAGATGAAAAAAATAGACCGCCTGAATGTTTGACAGGGTTAAACACAGTGAAAGATTACCAGAGAAATCTAAGACATCTGTAGCGAGTATCAGCGAGAGCATTAATTAGGAGGAATCAGCGGTTTTTAATTCTTTTCTATGTGCTCGGCAGTAACGAAAGAGATGAATAATTGAAGGGAAGGAGCAGCCTTAGAACACTGTTTAAATGTAGCTAATGTCACTTGATTTACTCATTAATCTTATCAACTTAATTTCAATAAAATATTTGTAATTTTTTGTTGTTGTTCTGCAGATGGAATCTCTTATAGGGAAAAAAGCTAAAAAAAACTGGAAAAAATTAAAAAGCTAAAAGTTTTAATTGCGATGTGAATACATATTCACATACAGTATGTGTATATTTATGTATGTGTATGAATTAGGCAGTATGAGATTTAGTTAGAAAAAGCAGAAATTATAGACAGTTTTATTGTCTACAAGGGGTGATTTGTAAGTCTGATCATTTTGAAATGAAATAGCCTGATGATTTGAGATTGATACGTAGCCATAGCACATCACTCAGGATGATGTTATGATGTAGATTTAGGGGTTTAGAATATCCACAACCCACACGATGAGCAATAATCATAGTGATTTAGCCTGTTACAGACTATAGAAGGAGATTAATCTACCCTAAAGACAGTGTCCAGTGGGGAGGAGACTGGTATTCAAATGAGGTCTAATTTATTCATGTAATCCATGATAATCCCCAATAGAGGTGCAGCATGTCACAGTGTGTCAACAAATCACATTTGATTGTGCTGATCACGTGACCTTAGTGTAACCAGTTTTACAATAGTTTCCATTAAATGATCATTTACGATTTAAGCATGCTGTTTTTGTTTTGTTAACCTAATAAACTAATAACGAGGAAAGGCGTGGATCTGGATCGATTATTTAAAGCTGCTTTAAAAATCTCCCATCAGCTTCACTGATCATTCCTTTTGTTGAATAATTGATTTTTACTCGCATTTTGAGTAAAATTAATATCTGATCAAATTAATATTAACACTGCCTGAAATATTTATGATGAGTGATAAAACTATGAACTATCTGCAAGATGATAAATGGCAAGAAAATTCCAAATTAAGATAGAGCCATTAGTCTGTTTTTCATCTCGAGTTGAAGAAATAAATGAGAGAATTATTTTTCCAGCTACATGCAAATTAGACAAATTGTGCAGTATGTTGGACAGAATAAGGCCTAAATGAAGTTCGTAAGGAGATTGGAACTCAAGTGGAGATGAGTAATGTTTTCATAAATGTGTGTTTTTAGCAGTTTACAGCAACTAGGGGTTTCTAATAGTTGGAGAGTTGTACAGTATGATGTGACCAAATTAGACTTACATGTTTACAGTTTTGACAGGTTATGTTCAAATGTAAAAAAAATTGTAATGTTGGCTCCCCTATTTCCATCCTATGATTGATGTTTTTGACATGACTGCAGACACAAATCATTAGGAAGCTTCATTTATACATAAAGACAACCAAAAGAGTTAACGTGCATCTAACTGAATTTCTTCAAAGTTAGATGTTGTTCTCTATGTCACCCATATGATACATAGTGGGGTATATGGAAATAAACAAAACCGATAATGTCCTGGGGAAGCGTATTCAAAGCAAGCAGTCAGCCTAAAGCAATGCACAGTTAATCTAGGAGTTGTTATGAGTAGGGATGTAATGATATCAAAATCTCACGATACGATAATATCTTGATATGAAGTCCATGATACGATGTTATTGCGATTTAAAAAAAAAAAAAAAGACAAATTAACATTTTGTCCTTTTTAAAGTTAAATTATTCTATCTAATGCACTTTGAGAGTTATGAGCTCCAACCCCATGTTCTTAACTAAGAAAACTAAAGTCAGTGAATTGACTTGTACCTGAACTTTAAATGGGACTCAACCCTCTTTTTATTTGTGGTACACTGTCTTAGTCTAAATTACATTCGCTTTGAAACATGCAGCGAAAACAGACTTGATGTTTTAGTTTGTTTAACAGATACTGTGCCAAAGCATAATGCCCCAAAACACAACTTTAAAGACCTTTTATGTTACCATAAGAAATTTAAATATATTTTAAAAACTACACCTTTTCCCTGGAAGACCTATCTTTTCATATCATCATGTGACCATGATAATATTGAGACTTACTTAATATCGAGAGATAATATTGTTTTTCTATCGCGATACCACAGTATCGATAATATTGTTATATCCCTAGTTATGAGATCTAGTTGTGTTAGGCGATGTGTGATATAAGATGTTCAGCTGTTTGAGGTTTTTGCCTTTGTTTTTCACATTTACTATGTGAACCATAACCAAAACAGAGTTCAGTGGGAAGTTATTGTACACTGTAACGAAATTATATGGTCAATTAGTTAACATATGTTTTTCCATTACTTTATCCAATTTCAACTTAATTTGTATGTTATGCAAGACAAGATTTAAAAAAAACGAGATGAAATGACTTGTACAGTTTGATTATGCTCAGAAACTGAAGTTTTTAATTTAATTGTTTTTTTTCACAGTGTACGATGTAAATTCAGCTTCCTGTTTCTGTAACTGTTTTGGACGGGATTTATGCATTTATGGTGCGGCAGCTCTCATTGTGGATATTTTTGCATAACAATGTCTTGTCAGAATTAAATATTCATAGTTATCCGAAAACAATCCATGGTTCGGACCGAAATGATAGTTGCTGTAATAAATATAGTCACTTGTAATGATAGTTCTGAATTTTAATGCCGGTTTATGAACATAATAAAGGCAACATGAAAGACTTGCCATTCAATATCAGATAGCCAGGGAGAAGCAAATGATTTCAAATATTTGATATTTAAATTATTTTCAAATGAACAGAGAAGTGAGCAGAGAGAAGGGCGAGGAGTTTCCCCCGGTGGTCCTTCGGGGGCTTTGTTTCTGTGGCGTTGCTCATTAGCGAAGCGAGTCCATAGAACCGGCACGCACACACCGAGCAGAGGCCCTGAGCGTGGCGTCGACGTGCGCACGCTCGCTCGCTCTTTGAGGGAAGGCTGACCGAGAAGCTGTCCTGATTAAAATGACAATAGTCTAATTAACTCGACCTCTGTGTCAGTGCACAAAACAGTCGCTTGGCCTGCCAATTTCCTTTTTTCGCACTATTTCTTTGTCTTCTCCGTTCCAGAAGTGAGAGATTTTTCTCCTCCCGTCATGGCGTGGTGCTCCAAACCGTTTCCGAGTTGCGCTAATGGCAATTATTTTCATAAGCTAATTAAATCCAGGGCCTGCTCTGTGTTTCTAGCTGCAAATCCTTGAGGGACTTATCTTAAGGCTAGCGCTGCAAGCACCTTTAAGTAGCAGCCTGTTAGTAATTGAGAAAAAGGGATATACTTATAAAATGTTTGCGTTTTATCTAAATCTAAATCTCGAATTTGTGAAATAGCTCGTTTTGGCCAGAACCAGGGCGACTTAGCGGCTAACCTCCCTCACCCTGTTTTTCCTCCAGCCCGTTCCAAAGTCAGCGAGAGAGATAAAGAGGAAAAGAGATGCCAGACGAAAGGAAAGGAAACCATTTCGCTGACAAGTAGAAGAACACTAAGCCAGATAACGGCGAATCTTTAAAGCTCTCAAACAGACACCATTCTGAAAGTTGTATTTTCCTCTTGCCCCCGCAATCTGTTGCCATTATTCGATTGGTTAATCTCATCTGAGGGCGGAGAAGAAAAAACAAGTGGAAAAAAAAGAGAGAGAAGAAAAGAACCGCTTAGATGAGTGGAGTGGAAAGTGCTTTCAGTTCTATTATCCTTCTTTTGGTGATTGCGGCCCATAGGGAGATAATTACGCTTTAGTCTTGAGTTAATGAAACGAAAACTTTCTTTCTTTTCTCTCGGCTGAAAAGGAACGGTTGATCTTTTGTGCCACTATCTGAAGACATCTCCCACCCTTGACAGGGGCACATTGAGGATGCGTTTTGTTTTAGGCTGAAAAAGGCCCCCCCTCTCCCCGTACGCACACACTTGGGCTGTCAGTTGAGCAGCGATATGACACATCCTTCAGCATATTGAGTTGCCGGTTCCTCTCGCTTCAGATGCTCTTCCCTGTAGCTCCGCTGCTAATAAAATACACCCCAAAAAAACAAAACAGAGAAATGCTCTCAACATAACACATAGCCTTTACTCAGTAGCTCAAAGCAGAAGCAGCTAACTTTCTGATGCAATACAATAATTATACAATAATACAATCATTTCGAGCGAACAAAATAACTCCTATCTCGTGAGCAGTTTGGTTTGTGTAATGAGCAAAATTGCAATTAGTGTAATTCCAATAACTATGCTGGAGCTGTGGCTTGCTAGTTAGTACGTGTTGTTTATATTTAGCCTCCTTTCTTACGGAGTTTCAATCATGTTTCTACATAACAATGACAATGATAATATTTTTATATCTATAATAATAAAAATATAAAATCCCATTTTTACTGTTGTTGGTTATAGTTATTTTTTATATAATCAGATTTCTGTCAAGAATATGTCTTATCGTATTTATTATATTNATTATTACTGTTGTTGGTTATAGTTATTTTTTATATAATAAGATTTCTGTCAAGAATATGTCTTATCGTATTTATTATATT
>SCHK01219365.1:0-15723 GCA_004124795.1 Poropuntius huangchuchieni
ATTCCGTCTAAATTCAAGAGAAAGGGAAACCATTTTTTGAACTGATATGTTAGTCAAAATGATGCTTTAATATTATTAGAATTATTTTGCAATTTAGTTTCAGTTTATATTTGACAAATTATATATAATTAGTTTTTAAATATATATTTTTTTATAAAAAATTTTTTATTGAACCTTTTTGTGTATCAGTTGCTGTTTAATGGTTTGTGGTTTTATGCAGTTGTTGTATTTATTTGCATGTGTAGGTTCATATAAATGTCAGTTGAGCAGAATTATAATGATTTTGTGTGTGCTCTCTTGTGTGTGTCTTTAATCTTTGATTTAGTTTGATCTTCACCCTTGGTCATGTCTTTAGATGCAACAAGGTGATTTAACCGTGCAAACTTTGAGGTCACTGACAAGACACAATCAAATAGGTTTTTAATTCCCTTTTATTTGATGTGAACTCTCTTATTCGGGATTGACAATAGACACAGATTCTTCACATAAAAGAACCTTCGGAGTTCAAAAGGGGGACCGTAAATGCTAGTCCTTGTGCATATGTGTTGCTGGGATGAAAATCATTAGTGACTATTTTTTTTTCCTTTTTGGGTGAGATGAGGGAATATACCTTTTCACAGCCCTCGAGCCGCCAGCCACGTCAGGCACGCCAGTTATGCGCAGCCCGCGTCCGGACACGGCCTGGGCACAATCGCTGCTTTTAGAGCCCTCTTAATTTACTTAGGATGGGCTCGCAGCATATGGGAGCATCCACAAAAGCCAACTGATGGAGAGACAAAGAAATTCCAGTATTCGGACATTAGGGAGGGAAAAAAGTCATTCAAATTTAGTCATAATGGTTCAGCTGTCCTAACCAAAGGAAGAGAAGAGAATAGAGAGTCTTTCCCTCTTTCGCCCCCTTTCCTCTTTCTTCCTAGTGTGTGCCTGGATCTTTTATCTCTCTTATTCACTTGGGACTCTTCAAAGTAACAAGCTGCCCTCTCTTCCCTTGGTGCTGGACTTGGAACTCAAATTAGGGACTGCTTGATTAGCGGGGAAGGGGGGTTGGGTTGGCCTGGGGTGGCAGAATGGCTGTTGGACAGAACAAATCGCACCCCTACAAAGTGTCTTTTATCTGGTGGCCCCTCTCTTTGACAGCTCCCTCTCTCGCTCATTCATTGCAGTCGCAGTTGTTTCTCTCCGGTATTCGAGTTGGGCATTGTGGGAAATGTCATCCAATCTGGTTTGTGACAGTGAAGGGAGAGGAAGGTGAATGTTCTGTTGACGCCGTCTCTCTCGCATATTCTCCCTCATTCTTTCTGTTTCCTCCTCAGCCAAAGGTCCTGAGTGGAATCTTATGTCCTCGTTGATGAATTAGACAAACCTAACCTGCTCTCATTATTTAGCATCTCCTGGCCAGAACGTGTCAAGTCAGAACGACAATGCAATGAGACACCTTTACAAGAGCAGCCAGACTCACCGCTGTTAAGAGCAATGCAATATGCACCACTGCTCTCTTTGTCAGCACTCTGCGGACAGATACAGGCCGAGCTCCCCCCGTGCTCCCCTGCCAATAAAACTTTTATCTGCTTTTAAAAGGGATCTATAATTCAACGCAGGAAGAACAAAATTCTCTATACCAAAACACGACTACCAAAATACGCTATTCCCATTTAATTCCTACGATTGACTTTTATATGTATGTATACATACAAGTGCATAAATGACTGCATATATTTTCATTTCTTTTATGAGATTTAAACTGTGCATGACATTTTTTGCAAATATTTTTCATATTTATTATTGTTTAATATTTAATGTTTATTAGTAATTTTAATACTGTTTTATTTATTTTAATATTTTTTTAATATTTATCTGCATATTATTTATTTGTGTACTATTTAAATATATACATATACGTATTTACATAAATATACTATATGCTATATATACTATATACACATTTTATAGTTACTATGCTGTTAGACCAATATTTATGTGTTTTTAATTTATTAAAATATAATTAAAAATAAATGTTAGATTATATAATAAAACAAAAAAATATATAAAACATTCAGCTTTCCATAATGCACTGAGAAGTTACTGTTATAGTCAGAAAACAATGAAACAGGACCAGAACAAGGCCAGAAATCTGAGGAGGGAAAAACAGGAGTGAGAGAGAAGCGGGAAGAAATTTTGGTAGCAGGGTGGGGTGGTTGGGGTGAACTCTGGACAATCGAGCCGGAGACTGAACAATGGAGCCTCTGTTAGTATGCTGTTGGTGTTTGTGCAGACCAGCACACAAGAACCTGTGCTGGGCCCTCCAAAGTCTGCAGCCCCTCGGTAAAACTCAGCTACTGTAACACGTGTGTGCTTGGTTACAACTTTATATACAACATATATACGACAGTTCTACCCCCCAAAAAAACAACAACATAAAAATGATAATTACGGTATGTAACCTCATAGGAGTGTACTCCGAACTGTTGTATAGCAGAATCAGGCACAGCAGATTGTGTGATTGAAATGTGTGATCGAGTTAGAGGGTTGTCCGGTGAGCTCCCGAGTGGGCAGAATTGAGTCCAGATGTTTGCCCCTCAGTAGGATATGAGTCCTGTCCTCCCCCAGAGGCCCCTGAGATTCTCCGTTGGGAGGAGGAGCAAGTTATGCTATTTGACATGCAACAGCCCTTCTGACTCGGTGAAGTGTCTCTCCCTTCGTCCGCCGAGAGATGCTCTGCCGCCC
The DNA here is from genome assembly GCA_004124795.1 of Poropuntius huangchuchieni. Classification (NCBI taxonomy): domain Eukaryota; kingdom Metazoa; phylum Chordata; class Actinopteri; order Cypriniformes; family Cyprinidae; genus Poropuntius; species Poropuntius huangchuchieni. Next base: position 2,725 of record SCHK01219365.1, read on the forward strand.
TCATCCCCTTCTGACTCTCTCTCCCTTTCTTTTTTTTTTTTTTGAGCGTTCACGGGGGCAGATGTCAGTGCCGACAGCGGCAGCCGCTAAATACAGCCCTTCATGGCACAAGCCAAAGGTTAATAAAATCGGTTGCAAATGTATCAATTTTACAGATAAGCCATTCACAACAAGTGTAGTCGGCTGAATAAAAAGTCAATTCAGGCCCGAGGAAACCACATGTAGTAGCAGTGAATAGACGCTTTTAGGTGCCTTTTTTGAGAGAGGGTAAATGGAGAATTGCAGCCTCTCTCCTTCATCGCCACCGCGCAAGCCCGGCCAGTAAATTGCTCTGAATGGGGGCTGGAGGTTGACAGGCCCTATTAAGACAAACGGCCTTCCTCATCGGAGAGATAAAATAAATCAGGTGTTTAGTCAAATTAAAATAGTTGAACTAGAGCAGGCCCCAGGGAGCCCCTTCAGAGAAACTCAAGACAGATGTGGCCAGGGGAGCACAGGAAGACACCCAGGAAAGAATTTAACAGTGAGCTGGCCGCTAGCCAAGCTGATCGTACTGTTCTCATGAAGCAGCAGGTTACTGTCCAGAGGCAAGATCACTTAGCATTGATTAGCTAAAGGTACAGCGCGGCCTCATGGGAGGACGTGCAGAAGGCACGCACATTGTCTGGTGTGATTACGCTGTTTGATGCGTGCGAGAGAGATAATGAGAGGATACAGAGGTGACGGTGACCCTGTTTGCGAGAGGCACGTCAGCTCCGAGGTGTTTGTGCCTGCTCCTTCTTTAATGAGAATTGAGAGCAGTCATTACACGGCAGCGCCTCCAGTCGTGCAACTGTCGCACACACACTTGCCCTGTATTGTCTGTCACTAATCTGCCACCTTCACTCGTCTTGTGACAGCTCCTCTTATATAATAGGAACAATTCCATTCCTCACCAAGAGAGAGCGGGACTCGCGACCTTTTAATGAAGTCGTTCTGTTATCAGACCGAGGCTGTTCGGATGATACCATTCTCTGCGTTGAAGGAGCTAGAGTTTCCCTCTCGGACCGCCTTCTGTGGTCTTCAGGAATTCCAGACTGAGATGTACTCGATGCTCAGCATTTGCTGGCTCTGTCTTGCCCTCTCAAGAAAAAAAAAACTTGGAGCTTCTCGATTGTAGGCTTTTTATATCTCTGAAACGCAGATCAATTAACAAGGCTCTTTTTTCCACCACTTGCTTTGTTTTGCTGTTCTGTCTCTAGGAAAACTGACCTTTGCCTTCATATAGAGACTATATTTAAGAGGTGAGGGACATCTGGCTGATGTAACATGAGATGTAAACCTTTTCTTCTCAGTGCTGGGAGAGTGTACAGGGTCATGGAGAGAAGACCTTTTTTTCTCTTTTACCGTTTGGTTTCTTGTGTTTGACTACATGTGTTCTGTTGTAGGTACTCCAGAAAGTCTTGCGGAGAAGGAGCGACAGCTCTCCACCATGATCACACAGCTCATCAGTCTGCGAGAGCAGCTCCTGGCCGCCCATGATGAGCAGAAGAAACTGGCCGCCTCACAGATGGAGAAACAACGTCAGCAAATGGAGCTGGCACGCCAACAGCAAGAGCAGGTGAGAATGTGCAAACCAGGGTGGAGCGCCATTCAGAATCATAAATCAGAATTAAAGTCAGTGCCTGAATTTGAATTTAATTAGAATTGAGAATGTAAGGACGTAGAATGGAATTAAAATTGAATAAATGTATACTGTAATTTTTAACTAGAATGGTAAAATTTGAATTTTTAAAATTTTTGAGAAAAGTAAAATTTTTTTTTTTTTTTATTAACTTGAAGAAATGTATTTCCCATAATGCTTATTTGAAGTACAATTCAGTAAATTCCATTTCTTGCCATTCCAAATCAACTTTCTGTGGAATGTGGCCAATTTAATTCAAATGCAAATCTCTTATTGGCTTCAGAGTATACATGTCCTATAAATCCTGTTGTTTTGTTTAAAGCCAGCTTAATAAAGATATTATCAGCGATGCATCACATATTCTCATTTTACAGCCTCATTTATCAGAGGAGGCACTTAAAACAAGATTGCTCTTATTTGCTTTTAAATAGGTAATGAGTTCTTCTATTTAGCGATTTAATATTTTAATTTAGTTTATGGCTTGATGTTTCACTCCTTGCTCTGTCGTGAGGAGGAAAGCGCAGAGTTATGCTTATTGTATGTAACTGATGAAATATGGAAGCCCGTAAATTGGTAGGGAAATTGATCACAGTTAGATCAAACTTTGCACAAAAAGCATGTGTAGATCAAGCAAATGAGGCGTACTGAACGCATCAGCAGCTCATGAGCTCCGTTAATGTCGCACAAGATCCATCTACATCTTCACTGTTTTTATAGCGAAACCATATAATTGCTGTCAATTTATTATGCAGATGAATAGGTGCATATTAATGTGGTCTGCATTTACCTGAAACGGATGCACGTTTTCTAATTCACCCTATTAATGTCACCCGCCTCTCCGCATTAATATTCAACTTTATGAGGATTGTATATTCATTGTATGCTCAGCTGATTTTAATAAACGGTTATTTCAGGAATTTACTGTTTTGCGAATGTTCAAAACCGCATCCCTTTCCGTTAATGACAAACAAAATGGAGGGAGAGGAGGACAGAAGAGAGCGAGAGAGAAAGAGAGGGAGGGAGGAAGGAAGGGGGGAGCCTGAAGTTAGGATGTCATTTAGCCATCCAGACACGACACAGTAATTAACTGTTGACACTAGTGAAGAAGCCAGCACAAATTAATCCTGACACATTTGCAGACGGGTGATATCTTACAGTGAACACTTTGTAATTATATTTGAAAATGAAAATTAAATGACACTTAAACCTAGGCTGTCAGGCTAACTGAGGAGGAGGAACGGGGGAGTCTGCAGGGGCTGGGAGAAATTGAGAGAGAGGGAGGAGGCAATGCGCTTAACGTCGAGAGCCCACCCTTGGGCAGACCCGACCACTCCTAGGTTGAATAAACATGCCAGTCTTTCACCCCGCGGCGCATCGCCCCGGCCAGGCCCGGAGCTGGGTATAATACACATTAGCAGTCCTCTGATTACAGTCATTAGGGTCAATTGGTGGACGAGAGATGTTACCCACAAGCTCTGATTGCATATATTATCTGTCTGCATAAATACATGGCACAATATACAATATCAAGTTGCTCTCTTGTAGACTATGATAACGTGCATCTTTTAATGTTCGAAGGTTTCTAGCGATGTTCAGCTAAACGAATCTTTGTGCTTTCGCAGATCGCCAGACAACAGCAGCAACTTCTGCAGCAACAGCACAAAATCAATCTCCTCCAGCAGCAGATCCAGGTCAGTGCTCGACTTTCGTGTCTTCGTTCTGTCAAAAAACTTTATTTTGTTTTTACAGCTGTCATCAATCACGTTACAACTGTCACCAATCAGGATAATTGGCCAATGGTAATTCGGAAAGGGACTATAGATGGGTAGAATAATTATCACTCCCTAATTAATGAAGGAAGGGAAAAAACAGAAATGAGAGAAAGCTTAATGACACCAAGTGGTGCCTGTTTGCATGTTTTGTGGAAAAGTGCCCTAAGGGTTTGAGACATGAAAGCCGGTGATAAATGCCTCTGAAATTACACCGTCCCAGCGCGGTGACGTGGCAGTGGCTTTGGAAAAACAGTCGCTACCGTTAGCCCCGTTTCCCATTGTCCAATATTGGAAAAATCACTTTGCGTTCATTTGCTTAACTCCGTTGCGGCCGACGAGCCTGTAAACATATCTTGTTGACATGTAAATTACGCAAACCTTGCCTTTTGCAAATATTTGCTGCTTGCTTTAAGTCAGTTTGAGTGATCTTTTGAAGGTCTCTCGTTATAAGTGTGCTTCAAGAATAGGCTCATTGAAAGTTTGCTCTTTGCTTAAAAATAATTGAATTGGATTTGTTGCAAAGTACACACTGTGGTCACCCAAATCCGTTTTCTCGCCACAAAGTGGATTGCGCTTTTTCCCCTCTCCATCAAGCAATTATGTGAAATGAAAAATGGAAAGGAGGGAGAATAAAGAGAATGCTTACAAGAACGCCGTAAATAAATGTGACGTATATGTGAAGAAAGAGCAGGAAAAGATGCAGGATAAGAATGAGTGTTTGTGAGCCGTTGGTTTGCGTGGTATGTGGTTCTCAATCAAGCAAGGTTAGCGGACCACCCAGTCGGAGACGTGGACGTACACAAGCTGGCCAGTGGCAGTGGTCAAGGTCTTTTACACACACTATACACACATAAAAGCCAAGGGCAACATGAACAGCCCGTGCCTGGAGATACTCTCTTCCTTCTCTTCTTCTTTTTTTTTCCGCTTGCTTTTGCACATTCATTGGAGACAGGTACAAAGATCTCCCCACTCCTCTTTTCTCTCCCAGTTTCACACCCAATACACCATTATGTCAGCTGGTCCTCTTTCACACTTGACACACTCATTTCATTCTTTACTTCTCAGTTCTCACTTTTCACTCTCTATTTCACGTCTCATATCATCCTCTGCGTTAACTTCCACTTCAAAGCCCCTGAGCTTGAGGCCCTCAGAAAGGAATCCGGGCCGGTTTTCTTCTCAGTGCTCTACCTATCATTGTGAGGTTAACCATCAGCCTTTCTTTCTCTCGCCGCTCAGATGTGTCAGGTAAAAACAAACCACTGTCTTATTTACACAGCCCCGAAGCAGACAGATTTATAGCTCGGCAGTAAAACCTCTTTCAAGTGCACTTCTCAAGAGAAAGGCCCAATCTGTTAAAGGTGCACGCTGTTGAAGAGCCTGCAGAACTAGCCACTGTGCTACTACCACTCTACCATGCCGCGTGTGTGAGAAGTACCACTCTTCGCTTTTCAGTAGACAGGCCTCTACATGCTTTACTGTGTGTTGCAGTGGCAGTAAGAGTTCGTGTGAACAGTTTAATTACCTTTAGGAGCAGGGGCTGCTGGAGTCGGATATTCTCAACTAGCGACAGAGCTTATCCTAAACAGCTGGGCTATGCTATTCTATCATTCCTGCAGTGCACTGAGGAAAAGCTAATTGAAGCTGTTATGTTAACATAAGTATTTTTCAGTAGCATGACATTACTTAAGCCGTTGTACAAGTACAAATGTTGAATGTCACATTGTAAAAAAAAAACAACCTTTAATACTTGTATTCAACAAGAGAGCATTAAATTGATCAAAAGTGACATACGTTTATAATGTTACAAAAGAATTATATTTCAAATAAATATTTCTCTCACACCAAATCAGCATATTATAATGATTTCTGAACGACTTTTTGAAATACATCTTTACTGTAGTTTATGGAGTCCCCTTTTTTTTTGTCCAAGATTAAAACGAAAGAGACTGTATCCATCTGCTGCAGTTAATGGCTGTTACACTGTAATCACAAATGTCTATTCCAGAACACCAGCAAAAACAGAGACACTTAAGAAAGTCAGGCTTAAGATGTATACTGTCTTATCGTGCTTTTTATCTTCTCTGACTTTGTTTTCATATATATATCATTCCCATTGCCTCCCTTTGTGACCCATTTAACTTCCGTCTCCAGAGGCTTGTTGTAAAGAAGAAGAAGTCGGAAGACAAGAGTAGGATGCAATGAGAAGCGAGAGGAGGAGGCTTGCTAATGCAGTTCTCTGGCACTCTGTTTTCATTAGAGCTAGCTCTACAAAAAATGCCCAGTGCTCTTAATATACAACAGCTTTGAGTTAATTAGTACTCCAAACAAGCTCTTCAGCCTTCATGTAGAAGACGTAAAAGTTGAGTGGTAAAACAGCATGCAGGGATTGGGTTTCCCCGCTGTTAGCGTGGAGCGTGTGCGTGGTTTAAAGAGCCAGCTTCCCCATCAAAGCGCTACTGTTTTGGCTCACATGGTAAGTGGCGTTTTAGACATTTATTGATGATGTAACTGATCACATCACTGGATTCTGTAAACGGGACTGAACGAGGTCCAAATAAAACCATTGGGCCTGTAACCCAATACAGCGTCGGCTTGGAAAATCAGTTCTGGTTTTCTCCGGAGTTTGGCACTGTGCGTTGCCCAAATCAAACCGCTTTTAAATTGCCCTTCTCTCTGTTTCATCACATTTTGTACAAAGAACTCAAAGAGATGAAGAGATTGAGTCTTTGTCTTTTCGGGAATTACAATGTCACTTGTTTTAAAGATAACAGATGTTTAGATTATAGCGTTAGAGGCTTATCAGAACTTCAAGCTCAAGGTTTTACTTCTTATTTATTTCTTTTAGCCAAAAGCCTCTTGTTGAGAAATTTCATATGGCAACTAATTCCGTCCAGGGACCGGATTACTGTTATGTGACTCAAGCACGAACTTAAAAGCGCCATCAGAGATTGAAGGAGAGGCTTAGGAACAATTAAAAACAAATGTCGAAGTAAATCTTGATCTGAAACAGAAAATGTGTTACTTATGTAAGACAAGTAAAGCCGCACAAATAAGACCATGTAAAAGCCACCGCCTCCAACAGGAAGGCAAGCCTGTGTTGGTTGTTCTTAGAATCGGTATTAATCAAGCCAAGTGATTCGGGTTCCGCTGACCTGTTTACAAAGAGCCAGTCTCCTTGACAGTTCCACTCACTGTTTTATTCGCCCTCGTGCCATTACAATCAGCTGTAATTGTGGATGGCTTCCTGTAGGAAAGAAAAACAAAAAAATATGTCAGAGATCTTTAATATCTCAAGTCATTATCTTAGATTAAATGGAGATAAAATGGTACTTTAATTTTCTGTAAACACATGCATTTTAGTCCAAGAAATATAATATATTTTTAGAAAATAATATCATTTCTTATGTAATGTTAATGTGTGTGTGTGTGATATGTGGTTAATATAATATAATATAATATAATATAATATTTGTGTATGTAATTGATACCAAAACATCAGTTGTTGAAAATCCTTTCAATTTTCAGTTTCTCTTTCTGTTTTCAAATGGTTGCAATAATTTTTCTTTCTTTCATTTGTAATTCTTAAATCTCTCTGTGGGTTTCTTGGGCTAAAAATCAAAAATACTCTGTTGAATGAGTAGTCAAACTAAGAAGTTTATGACCAAAAGTTTATGATCAACGTAATGACACTGATATGTAATCACTTTCCCATTTCAATTTCCTTGTCTTTTGCTTTGCCTGAACTCCCCATAGTGACAAAATATGTCTGTGTAAATGAGTTTAGAGCCCAAAAAGGCTTTCTTTGTCCAAGAGGTTGTCAGGAGAGACTGTTCATTGTCCTCCGAGCTCATACATCTCTTACACTTCATACTTATGATTACAGCTGCTGTGCTCAGTTGAGATTTCAAAGGCCTGTCCATGTGTACATATGTATTAGGTGCTATTGTCTCTCTCCGGGCTGTTTTTTGCGACGGCAGCTGTAAATTCCCAGGCTGGACTCAGGGATGATCTGCATCTCTAGCGCAGACTTGGCTCGGTTCCAGGCATTCCTGCACGCTGGGGCTGGTACGATGTGAGCTGAGGTGACGCAGGGAGGAGAACACACAGGTGGAGGCAGGCTCATCTTATTGTATACACACACGCACAAGCATCAAGAGAAGAATGATTCCCTCAAAGGTCAGCGTGAACTTTAGATACAGAGGAGAGGCGAGGCTGCGGTGTGTTTGAGGAAAAATTCCTGTTGAGATTAAACAACTCTTTCTCTATGAGAATCCCATTATGACGCTCATATACTGTCTCTCATATCACAGCAAACAAGAGTTTATTAGCTCCGATCTCGTTCTCCCTGCTCACACGGCGCGGCTTTGAGAGACAGAGAGAGCGATAGGCACACTGAGCTCTGTTTGTCAACGGACAGAGATGCTGTTTGTCCGTGTAGGGCCATTGTTGTGCCGACGGTCGCTTCCTGTGTTTTAAAGCAGGCCGCCGGTTCAAACACTCTGTCATTGTACAGGCCTGGTTCTACTTATCTAACCCCAGGGCTCCGCTTCCTCTTGCTACTCTACTGAGAGAAACCTCCACGTGGCTGTCTTCCGCTGTCCTCCCCCCTTTCTTCCTCCCACCCGTCCCCCCCCTCTCTCTCTCTCTCCGTCTCCCTCTCTCCCTCTCCCCTCTTTCTCCTGCCAGCACCGGCTGGATCACACAGATCTCTTGCTCTCCATCTCTCACCCTCTTCTAGCAAGCGCCAAGCGCCACTTCTCATCCACTTCTCTCATTCCTAGACACCTTTTTCCATTTTCCAAGCTTATTGGGGGGGATCACGGAAATTCGGAATGCATTTGATTCATTTAATTGGTAAAATATATTAATCAGAGGAAGAAGTTAAAATAGATTTAAAAACAGAATTAAAATTTATACTTTAAAATGCAAATAAATAAATGATATAAAGTGTATATATATATGTATATACTTAACTTTTAATTGGATAGCATATACATTTAATATAAAAGAAATAATAGTAAAAATGAAAAAACCTGGATAGCTGAAGTTTTGCTTATACTTATTCAATTTTATAACGATTTAATTTTTTTTTTCCAAACTTTTTCAACTTGCTATTATAATGAGGAAAAACAAATTAAATCTTCACGTTGAGTAGCCGTTCCTCGTCTTTTGGTATTTTAAAGCTCACAAAAAGCACTGGAACTTTTTTCAGTATGCAGTTATAATGAGAAAAAAAGAATGAAAGGAACAGAGATGGAATTTTTGTATTCAGATATTTGTGTTTGAGTTTTTTGTTTTATGAGCACAAATTCCAAGCAGGCCTGTTTATTATCTCAATAATCACTCACTCCTACTATGTTGGGTTTTGCACATTCTCTTCAGTATCAGCACACTGACAGACGCCATCTGAAATAATTCTGGCTTTTTATTATTTATTTATTTATTTATCAGCAGCTACGTTTAAATGAAGATAATAGATTAATTCGACATTTTTCAGTTTGTTTTTTCCAGCGTTATAAGATCTGCATTCCAGCTCAGTGGCAGAGGAGTGGCACTATTACAGCTAAAGCAGAAGCTGTTGTCAACATTCACTTCAAAGCAGGAAAGGTTCCCTCACATGTGGTTTTAAATGGTGTGGGGGAGCAGCAGGGAGCCTCTAAGGGTTAACTGATAATAGCTGCATACAGCCACCAGATTAAAGATTCTTTTTAATTATACACGGCTAACCACCAGCATAGTGAAGCCAGACAGACTAAAGACGACCTGTGCAGATGATAGACACAATGTGCCAGTGTGTTTGTGTGTGTTGTGAACAGTCTGAGAGGCCGGTGGAAGAGTGGGCCTTCAGGATATTCCTTTGTTCCTGTGGACTGATAGACAAATGTCTGTGTGTGAGACTGATCTCTCTCATATGTGTACCATTTCCCCAGGCCACTGTGAGTTTGCCCTTATAGCCGTGTTTATCAGTGGGAGAGGAGGCCAGGCTAAAAGGTTAATCAGAGCCAGGTCTCAAACACAAAACACACACGTCCGGCTCTGTTGCCCAGGACAAACTCATTTAATTGTAAGTAATCCTGAATTTTAGTGTATTAGCATTATTTGATTATAGAACTCGATGTGCGCTCAAGAAGCTTAACAGTTAGCATGAGGAGCTACACAGGTTGAAAAGCCGTTTTCGTCGTCTTTTGGCATTTCAAAGCTCACAAACAGGGATGGAGGAATAATGGCAGTCTGTTCTGAGAAGTTGCATAATGGTGTTCAGGTCTCTCCTCTCACTATTTTGCAGAGCGGTGACAGAATTCACAGGGGAAGTTGAACAAAAAGAAACCCTGTCTGCGCAGACAGAACAGAGCCTCCTAATTAAACACACAAGACTTTGAGGAACTCATTCGTTATGTCTTTTTCAGAGAGAAGAAAATGTGTCTCTCTGTTTTTTCTTCTTTGGGATGCATTCAGTTCTTTTTTCTGTAGTTTAGCTAGCCGATTCGCTTATTAACATGAGGGATCCATTATAAATAAATGCTTTGTTTTTGTAGTTTACTCAAGTTGTTTAAGGAGAAGGTCATATATTAAAATAGACTCTGGCCTGTTAACATATTTTCTATTTCCCTCCGGGTCGACGGAATCCGTGTTAAGAGAATTGTAATCCGGTTACTGTACGCCGGTTTCATCTCCTCTCAGTCGTATTACAATCACTATTATTTAGCCGCTGCACATGAAGCTAATTACCATAGCTTTGTCTTTAGCCTAGAGCCATTTGGTTTGCCTTTTTAATTCAATGAACAACAATTAAATCCAATATTTCATTAAGCTCCCTCAAATGCACCAGGCGCCATATAATGGTGAATAATTCAGCTTGGCTTTTTTAGATAAATATAGGGGTGTCTAATTGAACAAAGATAATGCTCCTAATTTGCCTCTTGTTAGATGGTTTTGGTTGTCTCCCAGCACCCTTGTGATCTCTCATGCTAAAGTCTCATTTATGCGGAGACAGCGCTGAAAACAAGCTATGCTAAAAAAGAATGTGTTGCCAATTAGCATTGTCTGCCAGGCAAATGGATTGTAATAAGGAAGGAAATGAGCGCGGGCGTGTGTTTACATCTCTGCGTCTTTCTGCGTGCTAATGCCCTTCTCTTTATGGTGTGGAGTATGCTAGCTTCTACTTCTACCAGGATGAGGGCCATAACGGTCTCATCAAATCCTCTTGGCTTGGGCCCAGTGCGGCGGAGCCTGAAACGCGCTCATCCTCCATTTAGCGGAGACTGTTAGCTGATGAAGAGCCCAACATGCGAGAGCGGAGATAAAAGAAAGCGGTGACCCGACTCATTAGCCCCCTTTGATTTAATATATTGACACTTGGATACAAATAATTCCATTTAGTGTGCTTGGTTGGAGGGGGTGCGGGGGATCAATTTAATTAGTTATGAAATGTGACTTCTTGTCATGAAGCAGGAGAAACGCTGACGTTAAATAAAGTCATGTGCGGTTTGAACAATAAAGCTTCTGTAGGCCCGTTTTAAAACTTAATGACGCATAAAAACGGGCCTAATAGTTACATCCTCACCAGCGGGCCATGATGCTTTCGGTATTAAGCTAATGGATGGGCGAAGGTAGAATGCTTAACGGCAGTTCAAACAGTTTCGGATATTAAGAATATAAACAGTGATCGCCTGGCCGATCGCTGCTTTTTCTGTAAAGACGATGTCTTTAGTATTGCTTGTGCCAACAAGAAGAGTGAGGATACAGAGTTTGACGTCATCGCTGCTTGCTAGAAGAGACAGTAGTCAGTATTTCATTCATTTGTGCATACGTTCGGACTAAAGAGGGATCACAACACAAAGACGTACTTGTGTAGTTCCGTATGCGATCATTCCAAGTAGACAAACACAGGCTGATTTTTGACGTTGACTGTTAACGTCATGCTTTTTCACAATTAAATAAAAAGGGTCTTAAGGCTTAAAGTGGATGGTTTGTGTCCCTAGAGTGAAAGTCACTGTTGTCTAATGCTGTTTTTGACCCCACTGACTTTCATTGTACCGACAAAAACACTTCAGAAAGTCATACACATTTGGAATGACATGAAGGTGAGTAAATAATTAGATAATTTTCGTTTCTTTGTGAACTATTCCTTTAACGCAGTCATGCGGATTAGGGACAAAATGTATACTGTATGATACAGACCCAAATTCGGTTAGCGTTTTAGCATTTATTTAGCGTCTGTGTACCTTGCATAGTGACATTGAATTAAACCGAAGGCATTTTGGGAGCCCATGCATCTACGCATCTCAACTGAGCATCATCATAATCAGCGGCTGATTCACGATCCATGAGAGCGGTCTCTTGAGTCCAAACCCAGCGGAGGGTGGCATAAAGAGGGCGCTGTCCAGGCAGAATCGGCCCCTGAATCTCATCAGAAAGCACCTGTCACTCGCCGCCGCACCACAAGCCCTCCCAGACCATGCACGACGGACCTATACTTAGCTCTCATTGTGCCCGGGCCCTGCGAGGGGAAAAATATCAGTTGGTGGAGAACACATCCTCCAGTGTGATGTTGACTTAGTTTCCTCTCCCCTCCTGCCTGGCCCACTGTTTTCCCTGTTAATGTTGAGCAAACTGTTTTGTCTTTGCATTGGCTTTTTAACGTGGTCCTCAGCCTCCGCAGTGGGCACACACACAGGGGGAAAGAAGGCAAGGCATTAATAGCCTCTACTGTGTGCGGCCAGCCGGCAGTTTAGAAAGGGGGCCCGTGTTTTCTTAGGGCTAGGGTGGCAAAGCAAAGCATTCAGCCCTGCGCGTCGCAGCACAAAAAAAGGGCCGCTTTGTGTTTCGGATGGGGCGGAGGAGGGTCCGAGCATTCCCGACGGAATACAATGAATGGGCCGTTTTGTCTTTCGTCCGTTTTTCATGCACACTGAATTGTTGTTGTCTTTCTCTCGCTCTCTGTTTCTCCCTCTCTCTCTTTTTCATAATTATTCTTCCCCGTCACTGGGTGTGCACATGACATTTGAGCGTGTTTTAAAGTCTCAACACTCTCATGTGCCTGCAATAAAGTCCCGGCCGTAACAATGTCAGCTTTCTGCTGGACAACAGAGCACTCTCTGTTGTTCTCTGGGCCCAGCTGCTGGAAGGGTAGAGTGAAGACAGTGGCTTAGTCTGCACACAGATGACAGGAAGAAGGAGAAATGCTCCTCTCTCTCTATCTCTCTTCATGGACTCGCTCACTGGACAATGCCATTTTTTAGTTAATGGGTGGTCTGACTCTAGACTTTCAGTTCTAAACTGGTGGGTCATGACCCAAAAATGGGTCACAGGTCTGTTCTAAAGAGGAGAAAACAATCCTAAATACCACTAACCGGATAACACTGTAAAATAAACTTAACAGGGAGAAAAAATGGAGATGTTAGATGGATGTCAGCATGGACAGGTGATATGCCTTTATCTTTGAAATCCATGAACAAAACTATGGAAAATGAAAAGAATATTTTAAGAATGTTATTATTTTTTAATTAAGAAGGATTATTAAGAAGAGGAAAGGATATTGTTACTGGAACATTATTAATAAAT